>BLKR01003190.1:0-156922 GCA_011170035.1 Teleogryllus occipitalis | reverse complement strand
GGGCGAGGCAAAGCGGGGCGGAGCTAAGCGGGGCGGGGCTAAGCGGGGCGGGGCTAAGCGGGGCTGGGAGAAGCGGGGCGGGATGAAGCAAGGCGGGGTGAAGCGGGGTGGGGTGAAGCGGGCCGGGGTGAAGCGGGGTGAAGAGGGCGGGGAGAAGCGGGTCGGGGCAAAGCGGGGAGATGCGAAGCGGGGCGATACGAAGCGGGTCGGGACGCAGCGGGACTAAGCGGGGCGGGGCTAAGTGGGGCGGGGCTAAGCGGGGCTGGACAAAGCGGGGCGATGCAAAGCGGGGTGGGGCGGGACGGGGAGTGGTGATGTGGGGAGGGTTGGGGAGGAGCTTGGCGGAGTGGGGAGAGTGGGGCGGAGCGGGGCGGTGAGAGCGGGCTGTTGCGCGCCCCCGATCGTCCCTTTTCCACGTCCCCGCCCGCAGTCGCCCTCGCCCTCGCCGCGCCGCCGTCGACCCGCCACAGCAGCGCCACACTGACAGCGCTTCTAATACCCGGCCCAAGGCAAACACGGCGACGGAGGCGGCGCCGGCGGCGGCTCGGCCCGACCCGCGGCGCTGCGCCGCCGCTCCCATTCAAGCCCGCTGCTCAAACAGCGGCGGCGGCGGTGGCGTTGGCGCGCCGGAGGCGGGGGCGATTTGCTGCCTGGTTGCCGAGGAACTCAAACATGAGGAAGCGACCGCGGGCCGAGCCCCGGCGCGGGCGACAGTGAGGGGGGCGAGCTCGGATGTGGGGAGAGACGGTGTCGGTGAAGGGGCGGGGACGGACGCGGAAACCGGGGCGCTGGCGGCGGTGCGATGGAGGCAACTGTGGAGGCGGTGGTAGGAACGAAATCAGAGACTGTGGTTGTGAACGCGTTGGGTGTTGCAGGGATGGTGGTAGAAGGGCGGCGGTAAAAGAGGGTGTCGGTCAGGGTTGGTACTGGTGGTAGCAGAGATGGAATAATGTCAGTGGCGGGGAAACGGGGTGGCGATCGCGATGGCACGGTTGATGAGTAGTGGCGGCGTCGACGATCACAGAGGCGGAGGAGAGTGTCTGTTGGTGCGGAGGCGACGGCGATGATGGTACTGGCGGGGTTTGGGGAGCGACGCGACGGGGCGAGGCGGAGACGGTTTGCCTTATGAATCTGCTGTTTGTTAAGTGTCGTTGGCAATTGCGGTGAAAGGTGGTGAGCAATCGCGATGACATGGTTGATGATGGAGGTGGCGGTGGTGGTAGTTATGCAGCGGCGACGGTGGTGGTAGTGGGGACGGGACGAAACGAGCGGGAACAGTATCAGTGACATGGTGATAGAGGCAAAAAACGGGTTGGCGATCGCAATTACATGGTTGATGACGGAGGCGGTGGTAGAGATGGTGGCAGTTGTGGCGACGGTGTCGGCGGCGGTGCTGATGGGGGGCGGGGATGGGACGGGGCGGGACAGGGCGGGCGGGGACGGTATCAGTGGCAGTGGCGGAGATGGTGGTGATCGCGTTGGGATGGTTGACAGCGGAGGCGGCGGTGGTTTGTGGTTGCGGAGACGGGGGCGGGGACGGTATCACTGACAGTGGCGGAGAAGGGGGTGGTGATCACGTTGGCATGGATGGCAACGGCGGCTGAGGTGGTTTGTGGTCCGGGGACGGAACGGCCGAAGACGGTAACAGTGGCCGTGGCTGGGGAAGGTGGTGGCGATCGCGGTGGCAAAGTGAGTGGCGGTGGCGACGACGACGAAGGCGGCGGTGGCGGCGGTGGCGACGGTGGCGGCGGTGGCGGCGGTGGCGGCGGTGGCGGCGGTGGCGGCGGTGGCGACGGTGGCGGCGGCGGTGGCGGCGGTGGCGGCGGTGGTGGAGGTGGCGGCGACAGCATTTGCCCCGTCTCCGCGCGGCCCTTACTTGCCCCGCGTCGCGCTGTTTGCGTTGCGGACATGATATTTCCGTAATGGAGCAGATTATGCGCGCCGCACTTCGCGGCTTTCCCACGCGCGCTGAGTCACCGGCGCAGATGTGGCGCCGGCGCGCTGGAGGGGGTGATGGCTCCGGAAGAAACGCCTGCTTCACCATGTGCGGCCATCGGAAGCGCTTTCTCTTTCTGAACGCGCAACGTTTAACAGCGGTTACATAATAAATATTAACATACTTCAACATATACTTAGATATACTATATTTTCGGTATATTTTCATGATGTAATTACTACACCCGTGAAAGGAGACCCGGCTTAAAGCAGACATTGCAATGAGTGAAACGTGTTTTGCTCGAGTCTTTGAATAAAGTTGTTTCCATGCAGAGCCGGAAACAAGAGAATTAAACACATCTTTACTGTCAATAAATACATTGTAGCAAATAATGAATAATAAATTGTTACTATGGTTTATAATCTGTTTATATACAGTCGGTTCAAAACAATTTTATTATTATATTTTTGTTAATTTATTTTGAAGTGATAATCTACAATAAACAGATAGTATAATCCATAACATTTGACAGACGGTTCCAAATATAATCTACATAAATTGTTATTGTAATAAACTGATCCTTCTCTCCCGTTGAGGGACATTTTCACAAAAATTTGTGATTTATTTTGAACACTTATGAATACAGACCGGAAAAATATGTAGTATGAAACGTCAAAATATGTACATAAATATTAATGAAAACAACAAGAATATGTAATAAATATGTAAAATCGGATGAAATATGTAATATTAAAATTCACTAATTATATAACACATTTACATAATTCGAAATTGCATTTATAAAAAATTTCCTAAACAAATTAAAAAAATAATATAAACTCTCAAAAATCATTTGGAGAGCATAAGTTCATGCACACTTTGCACCATACAACTTTCCCATCAGTAGTAAAAACGTCATCTATTACTATTCAGTATCTATCTATTACTATACTGTAGTTTTGCAGCCCGATTAGACGCAATAGAAGACATCGTACAAACTAGCGATATCTACGACCAGCAAACATCACTACAACGTAGAAGCATTCTTATTGAATGTTACACTTGTCGATCCCCAATGTTTCTCCTAAATTAAGGTTAAAAGTCTCGATCCGCGACGTCAGTGATGTTTTTATACCTAAAGGTGAAACTGATCTCAGTCGCTTACGCCCACTTCCCACCACTGAGATAACTGAAGCAGACGCGTGGGACTGTGAGAACATCACGCGTCTTCATTTGGGCTACCTGAAGAAGACAGCACGCAGTAATAATGTACGAAAAAATGCAGATTTTGTAAAACAATTTTCTTTTCTTAAAAATAAGTTTAATTAACTACTTTTTTTTGTAACTTATTGTTAATGAAGGTGAGCTTAATGCATATAAAGTTAAGATATTCATCCACAAAGTTACGACACTTAATTTCAGAATTAATAATAAATCTAAAAAATGTTATAAAATTGAAGAAAATAAATATAATAAAAAATATTTCGGGAAAATACCAAAATATGTAATATAGTGCCAAATATGTAACGAAAAAATTGAATATTGTGTTAGGACGGGAACGATTCGGCAAGATTACAAATATGAGAACGGTAAGAAAAAAGACAAAAAAAAAAAAAAATGAAATTTCAGAAGAATCCGGTCTCTACTTATGAGTCGCAAATCCCATGAATGAGTGGACCACGGTGATCTGCGCCATTGACAGTCCGCTGACTACGCGAGCCGGCGCGGCGGGCTGGCGGGCGCTGTGAGCAAGGCGAGCGCCGCGCCGACGCGTCGGCCGATGTGAATGGCGCGGGCCGGTGGGCAGTGGGCGGCCGCCCGTGGGCAGAGATGCGCAGCTGTGTTTGTTTGCGGCGTCCGCGAGGGCCTTCGACCGCCTCTGGCCTCCTCGGCCTCCTCCGAGGCTCCTCCAGGAGATGTGGAGGGCGCCGCGGTGACCCCGCTCGCCTCGCCGGCTCACACGACCTGGGTCGCCCACTTGGTTGTTGAGATTGGAATGGGAAGGTCAGGGGACAATCGATTGATTGATTAGTGATTCCAGACGCGTCAACGGCTAAAGACATTATTCCCGTAAGTTCTGTGCATGTTTTTTATCGAGAGGCGGCAGTTATCTTCCCCACTGGATGGTGAGACCTGGCGGCGACCTACCGTCGGCTAGTCGGGTTTTCCCCAACCAGGTATTTCCCACCAGCTGGGCACCGCCCCAGCCAGGACAAGCTCCCTGCTGGTCTTCCGACATGTGTGGTAGAGTAGTGCATGTATGTAAGTGGTGAGGATAGGACAAGGACGAGGAAGGAAAGATCGCGCATTTCGTGGCCCGTTTGTTAGGGTACTGCTCCGACATTCCCCGTTGATCGGATAAACCATGAAAAATCACCAATCAGAGTAGCCGGCCGCTAGTATTCTCCACCAGACAGCAACTGAACACAACCTAGCTATGAAGCTACTATTGAAAATCCCACAATCGAGACAGTCGCGACTCGAACCTAAGACCTCCCGGTCAGAAGCACTGTAAGGACATCAGTTGATGTACTTAGCCACCTCTCCCGGTGTCAGGGTACAAAGTGACGGGTATTAGTGTTTCTTGATGCATCAGTGCTATGTTCATTAGTCTTGATACTGTAGTGCATGTTACATCCTGGGAGATAGCAATTTTCTTTTCCCGCTGGAAGGTAAGTTTGGCGACGACCTACACGACGGCTAGTGATGATTCTCCCCTCTAATTATCTTCCCCTGCAGCACTCCCAATCCGCGTCAGCCTCAGCTCTCAACTCCTCTCTTGACGTGTGTGGTAGTACAGTGCATGTAAATGTGTGTGAATTTGTGTGTTGAAGGAAAGACGGAGACAAAAAGAAAGAAAGATTGCGCGCGGTTCGGGTCGCGTTTGTTACAGTACTGCTTCGGCATACGTATGGAAGAGATTGGAGAAACCAAGAGAAAATTACCAGGAAAAACGACCCATCAGAGCACTGACCGCTAGAATTCTCCTCCATACTGTGGTTGAATTCTTGAGAGGGGGAGGTGTTCACTAGATAAGTATGAACTTTCCCTTGGGATTCATTGAAGCTTTAGGTACCTTTCTAAACTAAATTTCCGCACTTTCAAAGATTCAAAATAAGGAATCCCACAAAGAAATTGGACAAGAATATTTTTATGTTTTCTTAGGACTTACGAAGGCGATGATGAATAAACTAAGTTTTCATCGTTTCACTCCTTCATCCGTGGACCTCCCTCCCCCTCCACTGAAGAATATTACCAATTCGCATCATTACTAAAGTGTATGGAGAGAGCAATCCAGCATATGTGAAATAATAAGAATTTTAAATATATGTTACAAAGAACCATTCCTCCTTCATACACGTGTGTGCGTGTTCTTTTGTAATGATTAAACCAAGTAATATTTTGTAACCAATGAGCAATGGTTAACAACTTTATAAAGATTAAATAAGCATTTACTAATTTGTTACAATTAAATAGGCTTTTATAATTTTGTTATATTAAACATATTCATTTCACATTAATAACACGCAAATTTTAATATTTTTTAACCATATTATTCGCTCGCTGAGTTTAAAATTACAAATTTGGTATCCGAGACGATATAAAAATAGGAGTTCTCAGATTGTAGGCAATTCCTGGGGCTAGAGTCTATTTATCTTCCTTGCGTAATTAGCCGTTCTTTTTGGAAAAATATGTAACAATGTTAGGAACAACAGCTATCCTAATTTATTCTACAATACATCTCACTAATAATTGGATCCAATGCAGGTTTTTTGTTTAGGTTTTCTTTTTTTATTTCACAAAAGTTCACACCGACTCTGTGAATGACCAAAGAGCCAGAAGTGATCGGGAACAAACATACGTTAGTCGCGTACCATCAATGATGGCATCTGTAGTTTGAATTAAATAACGGGGCTTCCTTACAGTTGTTGCGGATACCAGACGAGCTGAAATCACGTTGTGCGCAATCTTAAGTAATCGTATGGTACATGAACTACTACTCGCATTATCGCCGAAGCTACATTGTGTCAACTTGAGAAACGCACGGCAAACACTGCAATGAGATAGCGAGACCGACCTTCCCCACCCGAGGGTATTCCATTGACGGTGGCAGTTGCAAAAAGATACACGTGGGCCCTTAAACATGATGTCGCATGCTGCTGAGTTACGAAGAATCCTTTGCAAATAATCACTTGGAGGCCGCAGACATTTACTTTGGAGTCGTGTAAAAGTCAATTCATGAGGAGTTCTCATTTCATTTTCAAAACAATTAAAATTATTACTTATTTTCCTGTCTATAGATTTTTCAATATATTAGAATGTTTTTGGTCATTTATTTTTAAGACAGAAAACATTCTTGAGGGTAACTGTTTATATATAGGGTTGAGGGTAACTGTAATATATATATATATATATATATATATATATATATATATATATATATATATATATATTACACGTAATAGACAGCAACGTTTCGGAAAATAATAATTTTTATTTTCAGGCTTAAATGTCAAAACAAATAAATATAAAATTTTAAACAACAGATATAAACAGAAGAAATATATAATATTCATGTACAGAAGTCACAACGGAACGCACCTTCATAAAAAAAACTTTTAAATATCTCAGTATAGAATCATGTAATTGAATGAAAGGAAGTAGATAGAGAGAGGTTGAGAGGGACATTACTGAATCAAGTAAGACAGAAAAATGTTAATTAACAGTTAGTAAGAGAAATATCTTAATTTTGAGAAAACATACTTAAAACAGTCTGATATATTGAATAACTAAATTACTTGTAAACTTATGCGGCTGCACCAACTATACCTACGTAGAATTTCGAGTGAACATTTAAACACACAAATACTCGCAAATTGAAAATGGATCAATTTCAGATTATATCGCCAATTCTGAACAAACAAAGGTTGAGTCACCTGTGAAACTTCATATTTACATACACGCAAATTTTCTGCACTTCAACCTAGCGTGCTACAGATTACCATGCATGTAATTATATGAATGGGATATCCAAATGTTGTCAGACCGGTTATGCTTCCCAAATTATGTCGATATCGACTACGATCAGAGACAGAATGTTGGCAAAAAGGAAGGACCCAAGGTAGATTACTTATTAAACATTGATGTTCAATTCGTTGTACAAGTAGCTATACATGCATTTTCATATTGGCAAGTTTTGTGCTTCTTAAGAGAACACACGTCGTGTAATTTAACTTTCACGGCAGGTGAATGCGGAACCTTAATTCTCAAAGTTTAAACTAAATTTCAGAGTTTCAAAAGATTAGTTGAGATCAGAGTATTTATGTAGTTTAATATTTATCATATACGTATTAATCCACGCTAGTTAAGCAGTGATCAATTTTTAGTGTTTCCGCAATAGCTAGTCATATTTACTTAATATCATGAATTATAAATACAAGTACAAGTCATAGCTAGCAATTATTGAACACGGCGCTGCTGCATATTTATTATCATATTGGCAATTCTTTCATTAATGATGTGTGCACAGCTTGAAATTACTGTAAGGATAAGACAACATGAACCATATCGAACATTCTACACCTTATACTAATGTTCCTGTTGCAATCAAATTTCAATAAAATATTATCTGATTGAACGAACATTAGATAATGTTTCTTTTTCCATAAAAAGCGTTAAATTATTATTAAAAAATTATGGTAAATTTATTCTTGTTAAAATAGTTTTCATCTGTTTTAGGGAGCATTGCAACAAGTGTCTTGCCTATTGAATAGGAAATAGTCAAAACGAAACGTTTAAGTATTTCACTTCTAGTAGCCACTATCTTAAATAAACCAACTTTGCTCGGAAATTTATTTATTACAATTATATAATAAATAGACCACATGGCGTTACCTAGGTTTTATATAAAGATGTTTCGTACTATCAACAGTAACTGCACTTTCTTCGTGTGATTAGGTGAAACGGAAGAACCTCGCATTGCTCCGGTTTTCATTTTCCACAATCTATTAGACCAGAATTCTATCTGCTGTTTGCCCACTTCTATAAATACTAGTTCATCCTCGTTCCACTTTGCCTATCCCTGTCCCCAATGCCAAGCCACCCGATTTACTTCACTCACTTTCTAACTAAAATAATTAAAATGTGTCAGAATAGGAACTGGAAATACTTATTTTCACAGCTAAGGCTTTTGTGGATATTTATATATAATACCAATACACTGAAGCACACTTCCCTACAAAAATAATTGAACTTTTCACAGATTTAGCATGAACATAAGAATTTACATGTTCTTGATTTACATTTTCCATTAATTTCGTATCTCTTTTACACTTAATACAATCACGTCTAGGTCCATAAGTTCAATTTCCAATGTATCTTTATAAATTACGTATTTGTAAAGAGAAACTGACGAAGGTTATCATTTTCAATGTGATTTAAGCGATATTTATTAATTACTACTTCTATTACGCATAATAGTCTACTTCCACTAAATGCCTCAGAACAAGACATAAACAGTTATAATTCTCTGTAGTCTGTTCACTATCTCTGTTTCTCTATGTGTCTGTGGCCGTCTGTCTCTCTCTTTGTCTCTGCCTTTCTCTCCCTCTTTAGGTAGATATACCTATATCTATCTGTCTCTCTGTGTGTCTATGTGACTCTACGTCTCTGTGTGTCTTTCTCCATCTGTGACACTCTCTTTATGTCTCTACATCTCACTCCCTTTTTCTTCATTTTTCTCTCCCTTCCTTTCTCTTTCCCCTCTCTCTCCTTCTCAATCTCCCTCTCTCTTACTTGCTCTCACCACCCACCCTACCTTCCTTCCTCTCTCTTTCTTTTCTTCCACTTTCTGCTTCCCTCCCTCTTTCTCTCCCCCTCTCTCTGTCTTTCTCACTCACATACACACACCAAAAAACTGGTGCTGGCGGCGGTGGTGGATGCTTCCTCTACTAGGCGCGCTGTTGGTGACGCGGGGGGCGGCGCGGGGGGGGGACGGCACGGGGGCGGTCGGGGGCGGCGCACCGCCTCAGAGCGCGCGCCGCCTCCCCAATCACGTCCACACTCGAGAACATCAAATACACATAAAAGCCGGCTGTCTCCGCGGCCTAGAAGCCGAAAGGCCTTAAAATAAATACCTCGTCGGGGTTCCCTGTCAAGGGTTGAAAAACAACTGCCCCGTTTCCCGTGTACTTCTCTCTAGAGGCCCCGCGCCTCCGTCGCGCCGCCCCGCGCCGCCCCGCGCGTTTGAAGCTCCGCCCTGCCAAGCTGCGCTAGCCGCGTGATAGCCTGTGGTGATGGCGGAGGCGACGGCGGTGACGACGATGGAAGCGGATCGGAGGCGATGGCTGCGATAGCGGAGGTGGCGGGGTGACGCCGGGCTATAAATCGGGGTGGCGGCGCGGGGCGGCGCGGGACCTGCTCTCGAGGTTGGGGGATGGCTCACTACCTGTGCCGAGAAAGACGCCAAGGCTGCTCGCGTTATCATTCAGAAGGTAATGGTGCGAACAGTCTCCGAGGACACCCTTGCAATCCGGTGCTGCCCTGAAAGTCGATTGAGAAGGAAACTTCTTCTCAAAACTGATTCTTATTCAATTCTTGTTTCTATGTGCTGCGTTTTTTATGATGTTTCAAAATGTTAAACACTATATTTTCTACTGGCTATATTAGATTGATAATTAAATTGTTCACTTGTGTTCTTATATCTTCAAAGCAATTTTATCACCACAGTGTTCTTAAGTCAGATCCCTACTCTTAAAATGTGGTACCTACTCCATATCATTCGTAAAATATTCAGAACGCCCAGTTAATCTGCTTTGAAACGAGTAAAACACATTTCATGCACAGGCACCTTGACAACCGGAACATTTGCTAAAAATCATTATTTGTGACATATTTGACAATTCTGACTGGTTAACTCTAATACGTTGCTTGAGTATTATTGGTAGGAAAATGAAAAGGTCCAGCCCGACAATTAGCAACTTTGTGAAGTCGTGAATCTATGGAATTGCAAATACTTTTGCAACGAGAAATGTGAAGTTGTAATCTCCTCACGAACAGAACCCTACAATAATGACCAATTGACACGCAAGACCACCCAAGTTCCCAAATTTCGTGTGGAAACATCTGCGCTGTCTCACACTCCAAGGTAGTCACCGATTTCCCATCATAAATCAACACAATGTCGCCTTCGGCTGCACACGAACAAAGGCGAGAACGCCAGCCAGGAAGTGCGACGTGTTTCCACAAACGACAAATTGGAGGCGGAACACCGCGAACGAATCTCTATCCTCCGTGTTTGCCCGTAGTTCGTAACCACAGCAACGTCACAAACAAGGGAGCGAGCAAGCGAAAGCTTTGTAGTCGCGCCACGCAGTCACCGATGATCCTCGGTGCTGATAGGCCAGCAAATGTGAAACCGCACATATCAACCCGACGCCTGCACGACATCGCTCATCACGCGGTTCAGCTTGTTAGCGACGTCGAGCATGTGGCTGGTTTAGACCTGTCTGCTTACCCCGTCCCGCCTCACCGTGCAAGAGATCTGGAGTATTCCCCCAAACGGAATTGAAATGCGGAAAAGGAGTTAGAAAGTCGTACTCTTCATCTGATTAATTTAATATTAACTCCGATTCACATTTCGGTAAGTGTTTTAACTTGATACTGGAATTTACTGAAGACAGAAATAAATGAAAAAATAAACAGTAGCAGTGGATTGAAAGAAACTCAAAATTAATCTATGAAAATTGATCGCTCAAATAAAAAAAAGCTTATCGACGATTTAAGATATACGTTTCTAATATTTAGGTGCAATTAACATTTCTTACGATTAATGTCGATAATATTTCCATTACTCGACGAAAGAGGCCAAAGCTTAGTCGAATTTAAAATAAGTTCCTCTAAGAACAAGTACGTCTTCATTGAAGCTTATCCGCACCACATTTTTTACGGACCGTGATAGAGAACAGAAGAAAAAGAAACATATCCAAGCAATGACAGGATGTTGAAACTGACGCTATCATGCATCATAAAATAGAAAAGCTTATTCCATCGAATGAATAAAACATGTTTTCTTAATAGAGTCCCTCATGAAATACTTCTTACTAATTTTTGAATGTTCTTTTATTTCTTCACTTTGGAAAGAAAGAACAGATGCTGCAGTAATAATCCCATAGGTTCTGAGTGTAACTTGAAAAGATTTTCTTTAAAGATCGAGAATCGGAATTTTCTGTAGAGGATACTGTACTTCGATAAAACTGCTGAAACCAAAGTATATTATATCAAAATGGACAATGCAACTTTTAATAGTAGTACAATATTACAAGCAATTTTGTAGTTGAAGAGAAATAAGCGTCCCAGTTTCCTCAGAGTGAGATAATATAGCAAACTGTTGGTGGAAATAGCTGTTGATCCGAAATTTGACCAGAAGATGGCAAATACAAAAAAATGCAAACCTGAACTATTTTCTTTTTCACTACTCAGATGAAGGTCGTAAGTAAACCTGGTCATTCCGTCTAAAATAAAAAATTGTCTTCTTTTTAAACGAAATCGCAGAAATGAAGCTACCAGCTAGTGGCGAAATCCCCGCCCCCCCAATAAAAGGCTAGAGTTTCCGTTTATCTTCCTTTATTTGGCAAAATTGAGTTAAATATTTATGTATGTTAGAATTATGTAATTATTTAAAAAATAATATTGTGTAGTATCATATATCTGTCTGTTCTAGGCGCGACAGCCCGCGTACGTGCCATGTCCTACCAGCAGCATCCAGGCCTCTCGGCCCTGGGATAAACAGGTACGTGTGGTTAGCACGAGTATCATACTTACACTACAAAAATAATCTACAATATAATAACAAATGTGTATGAATTAACAAAAATGTATGATGGCCCCCTCCAAAACGATCGGCCGAATACGCCCCTGCTACCAACCATCATTTGCAAGGCGGTAACCAGGCGTGCTCCATTCACTACGACGTGGCGCGGAAACCGTGTATCACGGTCGAAAAATCTGGAAACAGCGTGAACGCAGCCGTGTTCATCGCGACGCGGTCGCGCCCGCAACGGCCTGCGGTTACGCAAACGGAAGCGCGCCTCCGACGACCGGAAGTGGCCGAGGAGCGGGCGCAAACGCTCCCACGCCACGCGTTCCTCCCCCCGTCATATTCGATGGCCCCTGCTTCACCTGCAGCAACGACAGAATAGTTATTTATGTATCAAGGGCGTTATGTAGATGTTTTTGCCCCCGTTTTTTTAATGGATTTTCTTCCTATTCGGCTGTTATGCCTTTCAGCGGTTTGTTCATTTTTATTTTTTAATACATAAGATTTGGGCATACAACCTCTCACTCTTGTATCTTACTTCAAAATGTAGCTAATTTACAGGATTTCGTACATTATGTTTCTTATACATACATGTAAACAATTTTACATACAGTACACACATTTTATAGTACATTATTCATTCTTAAATCTAGGTACATTCTTCAAAATTTATCGTTGAATTTGGGATGGAAATGTACATATTTAATTATAGTGATTTATAGTGATTAATATAATTACATTACATTATTAAAGTGAATATTTACTCGCTTATGAGGGTTTTAACATGTCCTTGGGATATCGTGAGTGTATTTTTCGGGGATTCTTTAATTTTTCCCATTGTGAACTTTATACTGCAAGGAGAGGATGGAAAAAGTGTAAATTATTTGTCATAGTTTTTTCTTATATGTTCAGTTAATGTTTTTGTCCCGAGGGTGACTTCCAAACCCGAGGACCGCTAGCCCAAAGGATTGGAGGTCGCCTGAAGGGCAAAAACATCTAGTAACGCCCGTGGTGCATATAAAACTTTATGGTTTACTTGTTCGTTGCTGAACCGAACGAGAATCCGAAACATTTTATTATTTTTCTTGCGTCTAAAATGAAAAGATGCAATGTAATAGTCATTTGTCAAGATGGCGTCAGATAAATAAAGAATAAAAAAAATTGGCACAGAGGGATGCAGTGAGATAAATCATATTGATCTCAGTCATTGCAGTGTATTTAGTACACACAAACTGACATATATTTGTATTTACAATAATATTCTTATTCTGTAACTGGACAAAAACTACGTACATGATAGTTAGCACTATATTATCCCGACCCCTTCAATGTTATCATTACAAAGTAGTGAAATGAATTAGTATATGCATTTTTCTTTTAATTTCACGCTTAGTTCAAGAGAAGGGGCGTACCTCCTGTTCTAAATCAGGAGGAGAAACCAACCTCTACAACCCGTTCTTCCGACGTCTCTACCCACCCCCACATCTTCTAAGCGACGCCCCCACGCCTGTTGCCCTCGCAACTGGGCGGCCGAGAACCGTGTTCGAACGCGCGCTTTGAATTTATATTCATTCGCGTAATCCCTAATCCACGAACGAGAAATGGGACACGAAACTTTCAGTCATGCGAGTGAAAAATGGCGGACCGACCGCCTGTATATAACGGCGGAATCATAGAGGCTTATCCTGTTTTCGGTACAATCTCATTTACATACGGGAATTAGGCGCTACCAGTGTTCATATTGATTACGCCCGGATTAGCCAGGCGGAGTCGGCCGACGGAGGGGGACGCCGGCCACGTCGAGGGGCTGCGACGCGACAATTTGTAGAAGGGGGAAGGGGGCACGGGCCCCCTATCGGCGAGAAGTCCCAGCCCAACCCTCTCCTCCCTCCTTAGGGTGGAGCGCGCACCCTCGCGCTGGCTGGACATTTCAATACCGAGAAGGGCGTGGCACCCAAACGCCTCGCATATAATTTAGCGCTTCTGAACTGGGTAGGTCTCTTGAGAAAGGAATAACTTCTAGAAGACATTTTCTGTTCTCTAATAGCATGATTTTTTTTTGCGGAAATGTAATCACAGAATAGACATATAGTAATTTTATTGATTTATTATTTTTTTCAAAGTTCCTTATGCATCCCAATCGATGCCTGCCATTTGTACATTTTTCTTCCTCGCTACTTCACAGTTTCATCGCTAGTGAACATGAAATGAGTATACAATGCACTTCGACATAAACATCTTGCAGGAAATGAATTCACTTTACTTCACTTGTTGAAAACTGTGTTTCATAAAGTAGTTTAATGATTTCATAAACTTGTCCTCCTTTCGTGGGTATACTGATGAATTATTTTAAATGATAGTGTTTAGTTTCCGGGAGAAAAAACGAAAAATTAGAAAAAGAAGAGTTCAATCAAAAACAATATCTCTGTCGTATCTTAAATTCAAGTATTGCATTTAACGTTTTTCATTCAAATTAAAAAATATAAACTGGTTTCGTACACGTAAAGGTGGAAAGGTTTGCAAGAATGCTCGATATTAAAACTAAGAGGAAATAATATCCCCGAAGAACACCATATTGAAATATATGAAACAAAGGAGTATATGGTACTTCAAATAACACGTGTCTCCATCCTCTCGGACATTATCCAAATCTACGAGCTATTACAACATCCTACATTAATATTTTACTCCCGCAGCCCCTTCAGTCTTCTTTATGCCCTCTCGAAACAACGACAGCGCCTGGGGTGTGGCTGCGAGAGCCGTAATTCCCACCCTAGTTAGTTGGCTCCTTGTGCCTGTGGCGAGGATCGGAAAATTGGAGTAACGCCTCTGACCCTCGAACTGTAATTTTCCGTCTACTACCTTTCAGTGCGGTCGACCATTGCCACCCCTTCCGCCACCCCTCCGCCGTCGCCCCGCTGCAGTGCTACATCTCCTCTGCCCCGCTACCAGCCAGCCATCACTCTACCGACGTCTCGCCACAGACTCCGGCCTGCATCCTCCTAGTTCATCGCCAACATTAGCAACTCTCCGCCGTATCAACTCCCCAGTTTCTCTCCACACCGACTCCTTGCCATCCTCCCATTCTATCATCCGTCAGTCACTCGTACACCTAATCACCCCACGCCGCCAAAGTTATTTCGAGTGCTGGTAGTTTCAACCATTCAGTGTTTTCCCACCTACTCGTCGTTCTTATCTTAAATACGAGTATTGCATTTAATGTTTTTCATCCAAATTAAAAACTATAAACTTGTTTTGTATCCATAAAGTTGGTAACGTAAAAGTTGCATATTCTTTCTCTGTACTATCACCGTGCCGTTCTACCTTCCGGTGCCCAACCATCCAACGTCACTTAATTCACCCTGCCAGGGACACTCAAATTGCGCAGCCCCACGGTCTCCGTACACACCGCCACCGAAACCCTCGACAGCATCCCGCGGTACTAACCAGTAGTCCTCTCCCCCGTCGTTTGCTCTCACGACATCAATTCCATGGCTCAGATCGTCCACGACCCAGCGTGAGCGTGGCGGGCGAGCGTGCGGCTAGGAGCGTCGAAGGGGTGGCGTGGACGGCGCGGGCGGCGGGCGATGGGGGCGGGGCGGGCGGAGGGCGTTTCGCCGGCCGGACAGGGCGTCCAAGAGGGTGTAATACACGGTGTCGGCAGCCGTTGGCTGAATGGGCCGGTGGCGCCCATTATTCCGATCGCTCATCTCCGGTCCACCCGCCGACGCCGCCGGCCGGGCGATTTAACCGAACTCTCGCCAGCGGTTCCTCTCGAGGCTTGTGCCTGGGCCAATCCGCGACCCCAGAGCCATCCCTCTCGTATTACTCCTTACGTATTTCCCCTGATAATCTTAATATGTTCTTAATCATCAGTAGCGGAATTCTCTTCAATAAGCAGAAAGATGAATAGAGACTAAATGTACGAGTACTTCTCTGATTCGCCTTCACACTAGAATCCAGTTCTATCAGGAAATACTAATATTAAATGTAGTTCTACTTTAAAATATCTAACGTCTCACTTACAATATGCTTCATCATTTTTATACCAGAAATTCAAAGACTGATTGCATAAAAGGAAACTCTTCTTTCAATTTTATAGGTATTGTATTCAGAAATATAACTCCATCCATAGTTAATTTACCTTTAAGCAATTAGGTTTATAAATAAACAGTTGTCAACATATTCCCACATCTAGGAAAGAAAAAATAAAAACAGAAAATTAAGAAAATATAATTCGAAAACAAGTAATACATGCTTTGTTTAACTCACATCTCTAGCGAACAATGACGGACTCTGACGGTTTCTCTTTTATCGAAATCATCTCCATTACACCAGTCATTTACATTTCATGCCTATTTTTCTGTTATTTTATTCTAATGCATTTAATATGCATAATGTCTTCTCCGGAAAGCTTCGTCAACGCTTTGTTCTTTAAGGTGTTTCGTTACTAAACAGGAAACTGCCCGAAGTTATAATTATTTTAATCCCATTAATCAAGATACATTCCATTTGACTTTTAACGAGAAATTAATATAATGTTTTAATGAAAGATCCAAAACGAGATTTTATCAGAATCAGATTGAAATGTACAAAAATTTAATTGCTTGTTCTTCTGATATTTGTTTTTTTTTTTTTTTTGTTTTCAAGAGCATTCATAATGAGAGTTTTTCTAATAGTTTAAAGCATTAAATCTTAGTTAGCCTGTAATGTGGAAACTACAATTTTTTGATTGTCATTTTTATCGTTTAATCGAGAAGTAAAACTTGTACGAAATAGCAGGCCATAGCAATACAAGGTAATCGTATATAAACATTTATTTTCAGTGACTTTCTACGTTTGATATAAAATTATATTTATTTTTCGTTGAAAAATAATACGAATTCTAGGTGTGGGGCAGCTCTGTAATGATTAAACCCCCTCATTTCACACCGCCTCAATCCAAGGCCTCCATTCTGTAAAATTAGAAAAGTTAGTGTAACACGCGATGCTTTTTCGCCACTTGTACGTGCGTCTGCTTGTGAACGTGGGCGGACGAGCGGGTTAAACGTCGCCTGAGAATCGTCCCAGCAGCTCCGCGAACTCTTCTATCCCACGTCCATATTTGTTGCCCCCGTCCTCGCAACTACAGCTCGGGTCCCCACCAACACTGTCATTACTGAAAAGCAGGTACTAAGCACTGGCTGATGATTCTAGTTAACAGGCTTCTCCATTCGCGCACGCATACGAAACGAAAGAAAAAAAACTATTAAAAGATTATACATATTTTAAAATTAACGCCAGTTCCATGCAAAAAAATAATTTTCTGAACGAAAGTGCATCCTTATGGGAGCATCATATGGGAAAGTTGTAACGTTCACAATGCTTCTCGTACCATTGCAAAATTTTGATGAAGTACTTTTGCCAAATTTTGCTGGTGAACTTTTTTTTCTTAATTAGTTCCAACTGTTCTTCATTGAATATGTATTAACTTGATAAAATATTCAAAATACGTTTTATAATTTCGTTTTAAGCTAACAAATTCACTTACTGCTATATTCAAAGTTGAAGTGAAACCATGTACCTTTGGAAGCCGTCAGCCTAGAAGCAGATCATTTAAAATAATTTTAAAAGCAAAGTACTAACGAATATGTTGTGTTTCAGTGGCGGGCTGCCATGATGAAGCTTCCACTTTGCATTCACAAACTATGTTTGTCTACAGGCAGAGGTTAGGCCCCTGTGGCGCCCCAGGCGCCTACCCCCTCCCCTCGCCACTGGGACTGCAGGTCTGCCCGCGCACTAAAAGGCAGCAAGGCAACAGTAATCCATTTGTAGCATGCATACAGCCCAGATAAGATCACGCAACACGCTACACACTTGTAACGAAAACCAGTTTGTGAAGGCAAGGAAAATGCTTAATTCCGTGCGTACAGTTTACGATGCGAGCGATAGTGCAGGGCTCTCGCGACGCGTTACGTTTCGTGGAAACCGTTATTATATGGGAGGAAGAGAATATAGTTATTTGGTAGTTAACAACGGGACAGCACGACAGGAGCAACTGTCGGTAGAAGCGGGGACCCTCGGATGGGGGGGGGGCGTGGTTTTACGGCCCCGTGCTCACAATGCGTTCAGGTCGGCTGGCTCAGGGCATCGACTGATGTCACTGTAGTGCCTCTAACCGGGAGGTCACAGAGTTCGAGAGTCGACGGTGGCAGGATTTTCCACCCTAGCTACAGAGCTAGCCCGATTTTAACCGCTGTCTGAAGGAGCATTCCAATAACCGGCTGCTCGGTAATTTTGGCCTATGCGATCAATATCAGGCGATTGGAGAGGTACCCCAACAAACTCTCGCGATCTTTCCTTCCTTTTCCTTATCTTATTCTCACCTCTCACACACACACACACACACACACACACACACACACACACACACACACACACACACTTATATGCACCATACTACTAAACATATTGGGAGCTTAGACCTTGTCCTCGCTGGGGCTGTGTTTCACTGGTGGGAGATACCTGGACGAGGAAATTCCCGCAATCCGACTTGTTGATCGGGGCTAAATCTCACCATCTAGCGGAAGAAGAATGATAAAGTATGCACTACACTTATGGAATTAATGAACACAGCAGTTGACGCGTTTGAAAACCCGGAATAATCAATTGGGTCGCCTGCTGCAGTCCGGGGTTCCAAATCAAACTGTGGCACTGCTCTTGCAACGATTTCCTCACGCCCTGCGGCGAGGCCGGTTCTATGGATAGACCCCTGCTCCTTAATAACATACCTCGCGGGTCCCGGAATGACCTATAGTTAGCGGCTAACTATTTATAACTTTATTAATATAACCCCAAATTATGAGGAAAGTTATTCCTCCTACCGCAAAGGAATCGTTATGGTGGTTATTAAAGAGATTATCTGTGAATTTTCAATTATTTGTCGAAGCTTTTGTGACCGACTTTCAAGAGAAGATGAATGTTTTAATTTCCGTCCTGCGTGGCATCGGAGGTTAGAAGATTCTCGTAGGCGACACGTGCGAAACATACTTGTCACACAACTTCTCAGCTCATGCTCGCCAATCCTCGGCCGAGTTATCACACATCTCTGCTGAGTAATAAAAGAAATAATTAGGAAGTAAACTTGAAGAAGAACAAGAACGGTAACAAGAACAAAAAAATCTTCTTGGGCTCATATAACATGTCTAAATACAAGTTTGAGAACTTGAACATGTTTTCACATTTAGTTTTATGTTTTACTTCCTTCCTTCCTTTCTTGTCTTTATCGAGATTAGAGATGGAACTTTAATGCAATAGAAAACGATTAGTGTTATTTTCCTGATAACTTCAGTGCATTGCAATAATAGAATTACCAGATATAAATCATAGTTCACATTTGTAGTGTCCGCAATAAACAATTCAACATTTTTCGAAATAATTAAAATTGATGAATTAGTTCCTTTACCATACAGTTGGCATTGCATATGTTTCATCAATTCAGAAAATTACGAGATTATGAATGTACGAAATGATAGGCTATTCTCATAAAAAATATATTTTCCGTCTGTTTTAAAATTATCTTTAAAAGTTGCTTCTTTTAAAAGTTTTTTCAATATGACGCAATGACTTATGTCACTATAAATACCAAAATCATTGTATTACGAGAAGTAAATCTAGAATATTATTATTCACGAAGATTTATCGTAGTTACAAAAACAGATTGGCTACGCACTCAACTACTAATTCTTCAATCGCGAGAAGTATATTATACACACTTCTGACGGTAACAGATTTTTATCACTAGCTAAATAGCTCGAACAAATTCATCCACCGTCCCCTCCGGACTGGCTACTCTGATTGGTACTTTTCCGTAGTTTCTCATATCAATACCAGGGGAATGCCGGTGCGTAACCCTAACAAACTGACCACTAGCTCGCACGATTTTTTCTTCCTCATCATTTCCCCTCTTATCCCCCTTCCATACCACACACGCACTTACATGCAGTTCAGTATTATAATCAGCAGACCAGAGCTTGTTGCTGTTGGAACGGTTGAAGCTGGAGGAGAAACTTGAGCGACGAAAAATCCGGAAGCCAACGTCTAGTTCGCCGCAGGATCTCACATTGCTGCGTGAGAGGAACACCGCTACCTTCCGGGATATATCATGAACTACATTTACGGAACTGATTACCTAAGAAATTTACGTTCCCGAATCACTCACACACGGACATATTAGGGATTGGATACGAGTGAGCGTAAAGCAAACTATCCCAGTCGTGGCCATGACTGGGGGTGGGGCGAGGCAAGTGGGGGTGGTGGCGAAGCAAACTGGGGCGAGACAATCGCGTGACGCCGAGCACGCCGCCGCCGCCACCGCCGCTTGGTCTCACGGCACCGACAAGTCGACGGACAAGTTATTTTATGTCGCTGCTGTTTGGAGCCTTCTGTTACACGTAGCTGTTTAGAGGCAGCGCACTGGACTTACGTGACCGCTTGCACAGAGCTGACGATTTAACTCCTTTCTTAGTTCACTTTCTTTAATCTTTTGTTGCTTCGTTTGTGTGCCTATCAGCAGTTGACGTGACGAATAAAAGTTGGAAATACCCGATTTCATTTCTTATCGTGAAACAAAAAACATGTCATATTCGAAAAAGCGTATTGCCACATGAACAGATGCAATTTTTAAATGCAGCATATTTTAAAAAAGTATGTGTATTTTGCTAACAGACATACTCACTCCCGAGTACAAACTTTATAAATATTTATTCATTTCATCATATACTTATAAATACAATAAACAGAGAGAATGTTCTTCCTGGTTTCTCAATTTTTCCTTCATATTTGCATGGATTTTTTCTCTCTATCAGAGCAATATTTATCCCTTCTCTTGGATGTTTTTCCTGATATTAAACGCCCGATCTGCTCGACAAACGATGAGTAGCTTGGTACGTCCGCACTTTCTCCCTGGCAATCTCAAACACGTGGCAAACGGCCGGTTCCTGGCCAGATTTCTAACCGTCAGTGGCAGGCACTTGCTTTCCATCGCCCGTCTCACTTCGTTCGCTTAGCGAACTGATGCAAATCTCACGTGCGTCGCTTTCGACCGGATGATCCGTATCTACTTTTCATTGCGAAGCAAGTAGGTGACGTAAGAAAATAATTGGGCAATTCATGAATTTATTGGGTTTGAAAAACGGGCACTAAAACGTATTTGAAGGACCTATTGGCTAGGAAAGCGAGGTGGAAATCAGGTTTTAAACTTGGAAATAAGAAGCAAATTTTTATAATAAACATTAATATCTAAATTCATTGAGTAACACGTTTTAAAAAATCGTTATCAAAAACGTAAATAGAAACATGTTTGTGCTGCCAGTAACTGTTTGAAATATTCCATATTAGGCGATTCAGTTTCGGCTGAAATATATTTCCAAATTAAAAGAACATAACTGTGAGCAAGCACGGCATTAAATAAAGCTGCAAGCTTCGTCATGGAGAGCATGGAGGGCGATGCAACACGTTGTCCGGGGGGCAGGGGCGACCACAGAGCTTCGCTGTGAGCGTTCTTGAAGCAATGAGGCCGCAATGAGCGCCGGGGCTATGTCCTCCAACCGCCAACGGCTGTCATCGGCCGACGAGCCACACTCCTCGCCCCCGCCCTCTCCCCGCCCCTCCCCGCCCCCGGCCGCGGCGCGGCGCGGCGCGGCGGCCCGCGCGACAAGCCCACGCAAATATTGGGCGCCCGCACAAAGCGCCCGCGGGCGGTAGCCAAGAGGCGGGGACCGGGCTGGGTAGGCGGTAAAGTTGTCAGCACTGTTTTGTTGGCGTGGTGGTAGCAAGGTAAAGTCCACAGGTGGTACTGAATCTCTATACGCACAAGTCGACGGAAATATAAAACCCCAGCTTTGAGTATGAATGAATGAAATCATTGATTGTAAAACTACAATTTAAAAAATTCTAATTAAAAATACGTACTTTTTGTATTTTATCGGATATGAGCTTCGTTTTCTGTTTTCATTCTTGTTGGGTAAAGCTTTATCAAAGTAAAATGGAATATCATAAAAATGTAATTTATATTGATAAAAACTCACATTTGATTGGGCGTTCTCCTTACACGTTGTCAGCACTGTATTGTTGGCGAGGAGGTAGCATGGTAAAGCCCACAGGCAGTACCATATCTCTATATGCATAAGTCGATGGAAATATAAAACCCAACCCAAAGTATGAAAGAATGAAATCATTCGTAGTAAAACTATAATTTAAAAAAATCGAATACAAAATATGAAGTTTTATCGGATATAAGATTCGTTCGCTCTTGTCGTTCTTTTTGGGTAAAGCTTTATCAAAGTAAAATGGAATTTCATAAAAATGTAATTTATATTGATAAAAACTCACACTTGATTGGGCGTTCTCCTTAGAAGGCGGCAGTTGGGAGTAGACTAGGTGCCATCCAAGGTAATTCATCCCCTCTTCCTCCTGGTGTTAGAAAAACGTGAAGTATTTGATTACTAGAGTAATGGCACTTCTTATATGAGTTTTTTTCGACTAATAAAATTTTGAATCAAATTTATTGAACTATTTTTAACCAAAATTTAATTCTGATATTTGCTCAGTTCTTTGAGACAATGTCATTAAGAGAGGTGATGGCAACTTCTAAATGACATCACTACTGATTTCCAATTTCCAATCAAGGTTTTGCGATTGCAAATTATGATTTTGCAATTGCAGTTAAGCTTACAACCGGAAAGTAGAGATACAAATATAAAATAAAAAAATACCTTTGACACTTTAAAACAAAATTTGACTTAAAAATTAAATGATGTCGGTAATGTAAAATTAATACATTGTGTTGACAATGAAACAATAGTCAACATTTACCATTTAAAGAGAATGTCCGTTCAAAGAGCAAAGCCCGCGAGATCTGACAGTTTAAATTTGAAAATATGTTTCAATAAACTTTTGTTTTAGTGTCTAACTGCACTTTTGGTCTGACAGTAAACTCGATTCGTCTTGCTTTCAATGTGTCGATTGTTTCCGACTCGCGAATCTCACACAGGAGCCAACTTCCGTTGTCTTGGCTACGTGTCTTGGCAAGTCCACTTATGGTCTACTTGTGGCGAGATAGCATTACACCCAAGCCATTCAAAACACCAGAAGGGAAGGAAAAAACAGAAGAATTAAAATGATTTTGAAAATGTGTATATTTTATGGTAATTTTTCGCTTTTGTATTTGATATAGGTTTCTCGATCAATTCACCGGTCGCAATACCGATACCAATATATTGAAACCATATTGATACTTCAAATATTGGAAATACAGCAGCATTTGCAGCATTTGTTCACCGATCCTGGCAACATGTGATGTATGTTAATGTACAACTTTCAATTACTTTGTCACATCCAGACTCGCATCTACCTTCAGAAGTGAAATCTTTGTGTAATAAGTTGTTAGCTGGTTCATTTCCATGAAACTGACAGCGATCTGATGAGAATGGCCAAGCTATTGGAAGTATCTTCTGGACAAAAAACAACAGATAGGCATGGGTAACTGCTTAGAGTATTTCAGTAGAAGAATGAAATGAGAGGGGCTGGTCTGGGACCCGTTTGTTTGGGTTCTGCTCCGGCTTGTTCCTGGTGTTGATCAGAGAAACTACGAAAAACTACCGATGAGAGCAGCCAGCCGCTAGAACTCTCCTCCAGACAGCGACTGAATTCGACCTAGCTGACAAGCTAGCCCCAACGCGTGAAGACCCCACTGAACTTTGGGCGCTCGTGGCGTGGAGAAGCATGTTCCGCGGCCGCCGGGCGGATGCAAGTGCATGGGCGTGTATAGGGTGTGTGTGTGCTTTATTTATTTTTATTTCATTTATTTTACGTCAAAACCAGTTAAAAATTGTATGTGACGTGCTATGGAGAGAAGTGAACTCTTCGGTGGGGGCGTGGGCAAGTGCGTGGACGAGTGCGTGGGCGAGTGCGTGGGCGAGTGCGCGGTCGAGTGCGCAGGCGAGTGCGTGGGCGAGTGCGTGGGTGAGTGCGTGGGCGGGTGCGCGGGCGGGTGCGTGGGCAGGCGCGTGGGCGGGTGCGCGCGGGCGGGTGTGGGCAGGCGCGTGGGCGGGTGCGCGGGGCGGGTGCGCGGGCGGGTGCGCGGGCGGGTGCGCGGGCGGGTGCGCGGGCGGGTGCGCGGGCGGGTGCGCGGGCGGGTGCGCGGGCGGGTGCGCGGGCGGGTGCGCGGGCGGTGCGCGGGCGGGTGCGCGGGCGGGTGCGCGGGCGGGTGCGCGGGCGGGTGCGCGGGCGGGTGCATGGGCGGGTGCGTGGGCGGGTGCGTGGGAGGGCGCGTGAGAGGGCGCGTGGGCGTGTGGGTGGGCGGGTGCCTGAGCCGGTGCGTGGCGCGTAATGTGGCGCGCTAATTCTTATCGCGCGCGGGATAGCGTGCGCCGCTCCGCGCCAGCGAGCGACACGTGCAACGCGCGAAAGCGGAGGGCGCCTTTGCTTCCGACATGCGTCGCACGCGCGCCGCCTGCCCAAATCGAAGCTTCAAGTCGATCACGATCGACGGAACCATCCTCGCCAAGTCTATGAAAAAATGAAGCTGGAGAGAACCAATAATTTTATTCCTGTTTATCTTGCTATATAGAGAATATTCGCATTTGAGGTGCAACGAATCAAATTGTATTCACTCTTAAGTAATTATTATAACTTTTAAAATGATCATATAACTGAAATTCACATTTTTTAATTATTTTTCTATTTTTTTAAGAAACGTCACGGCATATGTGGGTGGCTGTTTGAAAAATTTAAGGATTAAGTACTCACTTCAAATTAAATTTAAATGAATTATGAAGTTATACACTCTAATCTGTTGCTTCTCATTGCTCCTCAGACTTTCTCACATTATCGAGGAATTCGAAACATCTTTTATATAATAATCGTGTATTTGTGTTATTTACGTTGTCTTTTGTTCAATGTTACATAG
Organism: Teleogryllus occipitalis; assembly: GCA_011170035.1. Taxonomy (NCBI): domain Eukaryota; kingdom Metazoa; phylum Arthropoda; class Insecta; order Orthoptera; family Gryllidae; genus Teleogryllus; species Teleogryllus occipitalis. Next base: position 132,220 of record BLKR01003190.1, on the reverse strand, counting down.
TTTCTACCATTGATACGTGTTTCGAATCTAATAAAACAAATTTCTAAGATATAATAGTTGTTATTTAGAAGTTAAACAATCTAAAACCCAAACAACCTAAACTATTGGTACAAATATGAATTCTTTTTCTCGGTAAATGATAACCCGACGTAGTTAATCCGTCACCTGATCCTAATTCAAAATTTCATTCTCGCTACAACTGACCATTACCTGGAGATACAAACCCCGCCCGTTTTTCCGGCAGTTACTTAGCTCTCATAAGAGAAGTAAATCTGCGCACACGGCCGCGCGTCTGGAGACTGCGTGGGTCGAGGGCCGTGGGGCGGTGGTGGCGGTGGTGGCGGTGGTGGCGGTGACGGTGACGGTGGCGCCGGAGTCGGAGCCGGCGGTGGCGGCGGTAGTGGTGTCGGTGTCGGTGGTGGTGGCGGCGACGGCGGCAGCAGAGGTGGTGACGGTGGTCGCGGGGGTGTGGGCGGAGGCGTCGGTAGCGGAGGCAAAGGCGGAGGCGGTGGTGGCGGCGGCGGTGGTGGTGGTGGCGGTGTCGGTGGTGGTGGTAGCGGTGGCGGCAGCAGCAGCGGTGGCGGTGACGGTGACGGTGGTTGCGGGGCTGTGGGCGGAGGCGGCGGCAGCGGAGGCGGTGGCGGCGGCAGGGGCGGAGGTGGTGGCAGCGGCGGTGGGTGGAGGTGGCGGCAGCGGAGGCGGAGGTGGTAGCGGTAGCGGTGGCGGTGGCTGTGGCTGCGAGGGCGGCGATGGCGGTGGCGGGAGCGTCGTGTGGCGCGTGCCCGCCGCTGCCGCCTGCCTGCTAATCGAGCGCCGCGCATTGTATTGAAATGACGCTGCCGCCGCCACCGGAAGGGGTGGCACAATGGAGGCGAGTCCGCGCCGCGCCTAAGGATAATCGCCCGCCAAGGCTGTCGCCGCCGCCACCGCCACCACCGCCCGAGCCGCCGTTCAGGGTCGGTTGCTGCTGAGAGGTGGTGATTGGGAGAGCTCAGTATCCGGGAATGTGAGATCGAGAAGTGAGAAGTTCACTTCAATGAAACAATCAGATTAGCTTCGAGTCAGATCTACCGAACTAGTGTTCTGTTCTGTTCTAGTATAATTCGAGCAACTAAAAAATTCTGTGGTCGTGGGGTAAAAGTTCTTAAGTCAAAAATCTTGATTTGGAGTAAACAATGGTTAGATTATTGAGCCATAGGCTATATTAAGTCGATTAAGCTATATTTCCCAACGCTTTATTGTCGTTAAGGAGGCAACATGAATTCGATCGTTTCAATAAATTAAAATATAGATACTTAACTTGTAGTTAGAGTACTTGGCCCAATTTAGCTAAAAATTGAGTTAAGAACTTTTTTAAGTTAAGTTCTGATTTTGAAATAAACAATTTTTCATTTAATACCTTGCGGATGAAATTATTGTAAGTGTTTCTAAGTACATGAAAAATCGATTTAATTAATTTTTTTTATGTATTAAACTTTCGAAATAAAAAAAAACATTGTTCATTAAAAATATTAGATCTGTTCTGCGTTTGAAATGTTTTTGAGAATTTACTTCATAAGGCACTTTGAATTTTCTCTGTACTGCATTTTGTCGCTGGAAGTCGTTGTATGGCAGTAGGTCAGTATTTGTGGAAAGATAGCATCATTGATTTACTTCTTTTAAAATGCATATCAATACCGCGCCCTTCAGAGCAAAGAATTCATGACGGTTCCGATCACGCACTGCCTGGGACGATTGATCTCTGGTCGTGTAACCACCGCACCGCACCACCCAACATCATCCAGCACCGCCCAACTCCGCCCGACACCGCCCAACACCGCTCAACACCGCCCACCATCGCCTACCATCGCCCAACATCGCCCACCATCGCCCATCACCACCCACCATCGCCCAGCACAGCCCGCCACAGCCCACCTCTGACCACCACCTCCCACCATCGCTCACCGTCGCCCACCTACACCCACCACCGCCCACCACCGCCCAATACAGCCTCGCACCGCCTCACACGAACATTCGCCGCCTAGTCATCCACGACACATAGTCCTTATCAGGGCCATCATCTCCAGCAAACCTTTCAACCCTTTTTCAGCCAGCGAGCCCAGTGCTTCGCTCTATCATTCACTACTTCACGAGCCTCACATGCAATACACGTATTCACTTTCACCTTCACTAGGCTAAAGACTTTCACCGCAGGTAATGTTCTGCTAATGGTAGTAATCTTCCCTATGAAAATATTCAGCCATTAGGAAAACTTATTTTGATTGATTTGGTGAATGTACTTAACTTCAAGTAATTTCTGATAGTGAGGTTCTGTCATCATTCAGATGAGTACTATTAATCTGCAACCAACCTTGCCTACCAACTGAATTATCAAACACTACGTCTGAGACAACTGATATCATGCGACAGCTAGTTCCAAAGAAGGGTCATTAAACTCAGCACCCACTTTGCTGCTGAAAAAGGCCACAAAACTAATATCAAACTATGAGACCTGTAGAATTTTCACTGAAACTAAATCTTATAATCTAACTTTCATTCCTGAAGTATATCTTGTTATTGGATAACACTCTTTATCAAAGAGTTACAGTTTGAAATTCTTTCGAAATTAGATAGGTAACGTTAATTTAACATTTTGCCTTTTTGGCATCGTCTGATACCTCAAAAATGCTAAGGAGAAACCGCAATGGAATTAAAATTTAATCATAACGGTAAAAGAAACGGCATCATAGCAATACGATTAGTTATTTATCAAAAGGTCCGCGTTATAACCTTTATTCGACGCACCTTCTTGCTCCTACTTCCACTATGGTCCACACTGGATGGTAATGATCTTAAATGAAGAACTTTCAAGGAGGAGGGTAGTGTAGCCTTCAAGGAAGTTCGAGGCGGACTGCGCTTTCACGACCAGCCTTGCTACACGCACACGCGCAGGGTGAGATAACGCCCATGTCTTCTCGCGTGACTCCTAAATTGCGAAGTTAAAATGGGACATGTCTACATTGTACGCTGATAGATATTCTTTAATAAGACCATCAAAAGATACCTAAATTTTCTCGAAGAATATCACATAGTACCTATCAGTTTTAGTGTTATATCCGAATGTGGATCTCCGTCCGTTGTGAAATTTTTTATACAAGATTATATCAATCAGAATACGGCAAAATAAATTATACATAGTTTACCTTAAAATGGAATGATATTTACTATACAATTTGCTAATTTGAAAAAAAAACTCAAATGAGAATATGGGAATAAATATACTTGAATCGGATGTTTTTTAAAAGATGAGTGCTTTGTATGTTAAACCACTGATGAACTGAGCAACTTTGTCAACATAATTTATAAACGAGCCAGTAATACTATCTAATAGCTTTAGTTAAGAGCGAAAGACTTATACCGGCTCTAACAAGAAGAAGAGAAGAGTGAAGCTGACAATACAGAGAGGGCAACTTCCATGCTTAATGAATAACACTTTCTGTAAATGCGAAATATTGTATCAGTAGTTCTAAAAAGTTGCAATATTTCTTTTCAGAAAATAAAAATAGCGTTATTGTTATCAGATCTCCGAACATCGAATTGCGGTTTTCCGGTGCCACATTCGTTTGAGGGGTGGGGGAGGGGGCGAGCTTGCATCTCCGTCATATACACATAAGTCACGATGTAGTAGTAGAAGTGTGGTTGACTTCATCATTTATGTATTGGTTACCATCCAGATATTCCATGGAACAACACGCCGTACATAATCATTTAAATTTATTCATCATTCACCTTTCTCCCTATTATATAAGAAAGGCATGAGACAGTAACAGAATAGGACACACCATCTCTAACAAGCCAACCGCTATTCGTAAATGACAATATCTCGCTTTTGATCGGAGTGTCTCTCATCATTTTACTACCCGAAGCTTTCTCTAATACGAATAAAACATAATAAGATCTGCCACACTTTCACCAAAAATCGAGATATTAGCAATTAGGAATTGTGGAAGTCTGGGGGAGGTTGGCTTATCTTGTTACTGCCCCACGTCCTTCGTACAATGAAAGGAAACGGCATACCACCAGTGACCAGCAAATGAAAGTCGGCAAAGCTGTAACTATCCTCCTACTAACAATACTGAGTTTGGTACTCATCATTTTCAACGACAACAGTCTGCAGGCGCGTGACATATACAGCATTGCTGTCTAATGGGTCTAATGAACGGTAAGAATGCGACATAGATATCAAACCATTGATTTTTCAAAATGTCAATGTTCAAAATAAAAATTCAATGTTAATAATTCATCGCCCAAAACAAACAAGTGATGTTTGGGGGTCATTTCTCCGGGCAGAAATAGGGTTTGATGAAGGTTGTATAAACAGCTTTCACTTATTTTGAATGTATAAACGGGCTTTGGTAAATATCAATTATAATTTCGTATTTTAACTTTCACTAAATTGGGATTACGAAACTTTTTCGTATACCTACAAACAAAACATCAAAAACGTAAAAAGAACAAGCTTCTATGTTAAGTAAACATCATCTTTAATCATTCGATGCTTAAAAACATCGACAACGATTTCGCCTCCCTAACGGGCGGTAGTTGTTCGTGCGCCGAACTGTTCAACGCCTGCTGTCCAACCCAACGCCGTGCTGTCCAATGCCGTACTGCCGTCAGTCTCTAGCGGCGCTGTGGCCATCCTCACCCCCATCCTCGATTTCGTTGATCGACCCTTGAGTCCGAAGAGACGTCATTTGCACAGCTACCTTGCTTACCGACCTTGCTTATGATTGACGGTTAATAGCAACCCTGTCCTAAACTGTAGCCTTAGGACCACTCTCCAGTTTAGCTGCGAACACTTTTGGTTGCCCCCAGGGTCGGTTAATAGCAGCCCTGTCCTAAACTGTGGCCCTAGGGCCACTTTCCTGCTTAGCCGCCGACATTTTGGTTGCCCCCAGGGTCGGTTAATAGCAGCCCTGTCCTAAACTGTGGCCCTAGGGCCACTTTCCTGCTTAGCCGCGGACACTTTAGCTGCCCCCAGGGTCGGTTAATAGCAGCCCTGTCCTAAACTGTAGCCCTAGGACCACTTTCCAGCTTAGCCGCGGACACTTTGGTTGCCCCCGGGGTCACGCGCTCGTATTATTCGATTAAAAAGTAAGGCGAGTTGACAGCGATTAGCTGGGACGCGGTTATCCTGTCAGAAGCATCATCACAACTTTTAATTTTTGACACTGAATCTCCTGATTGGATAACTGCGTGTCAGCTCATCAAAAGTCAATTTGCCTCACGCTTTAATTGCAGTATTGAGTGCCTCCTCCTTTTGCCCAAAGTAATGAGCTTGTTGTCAACTATTATCTCAGTTTTCCAGGAAAATAATATGTCTATCTTGTTACCAATTACAGGAAAATTTACGCGAGTGTATTAATGTTTCTAATCTGAAACGATTTCCCACTTTTCGTCTGGACTGTTTGCAGAATTTTCAGTACAATCTCTTTCAACCAGTTTTTGGGATCAGTCTTCTAAGACCATTTGTAGCACTTATTGTTTGATTAATTTTTTAAATTAAAAATTTGAAGAAAAATGATCGTTTCAGAATTAAAATAAAGAAGGGTTTAATTAAAACACAAGGTTATAATAAAATATCATTGTTTAAATGAAATCGTGAATTCACAATAATTCTTTTGTCAGAAAATGCGTTTATGTATGGAAATTTGCTTTTACTTCAATGGGAAATAATTAATAGATTGAATAATCATATCCACCTATTGTGACGCTGTAATCGTGTCATATACGAATTTGATCTCCATGTAATTGAAAACACAAAAGAAAATTCATGAAATGTCACAAATTAACAGACAGTAGGAACTTTTAGAAATCGCACTATTACATTTTATAGCAATATTAGTTTCTCGTTTTTCAGAGCTGCACCCCCAAAACTGAGCCACTTTCTTCGCCGCTCAGGATACTCTAGTTACATCACTAGGCCTTGCCATAAATACAGCACTTGACAATGTGTCAACGAGTTCGGAGTACCCGTTGTTATCCGTTCGGGAAGAACGGGAGCTGTTTCTCATAGCAAGCAAATAGGCGGGGAGCATAATCTCACACGTACTCGAATGGCTGGCAACGAGCAAGCCTAATCGCTCAGCGTTATCTGGAAATTCGCCTCCGCGAAAGAAGCGCGATACCACGAGGGAGATAGGAGATCGCCGCCGTAAATCAAAGGCGGGAAGCCCTCGTGAAACCATCGTCCGTCCCGTAGGCACACGTGCGTAGCAAAATACCCTCGAATTCATTTCGCTTTCCTAACTGAAACGAAATTTCGGTGTTACGCGACCACAAGTGGTATGGTTACGGTTGCCAACTATGTTCATGAAAAAGGAGGACACTCAATAAGAAAAAAACAAACAAACAAAAACAACATAATTTTACAATAAGCAAGACAATCATATTTAACAAGTTCATAATTTATTTCTTAATAAATATGTGCTTTTTTCGCTTCTGGCAGGTTGCTGTAATGCTTTCTTTTGTTTTATAAAAGACTAACAACTCGTGTCAAAATTAACATAAGTTAATAGTTCTCCCCGAATAAGACTCACATAATTTCTTTCTTCTTTCCATTTGAGATTCATAAGTGAAAGGGTTCGTTTACTAAATGCAGTTGAAGATGACATACTTCTTAAAATAATTGAATTTTTTTTTGTGTTTCTTATATTTAATAATTAAAGCGTATTTTTGCATCTCTTTTGTAAGCGCTAGACCTAGGGATGGCGAAAAATCATCGATGTTTTTAAAAATTGATGTTTTCCACCAGAAAACATCATTATTTTGTTACCGATGTTTTTTTCACATCGATATTTTGTTGCAAAAACCGTTTAATTTTTAATTCTTTTAAAATACTTTTTTAAAATAAATGGATTTAACCACATTGTAGAGGAGCAGCAATTCTCAGCAATACTGTTGTTTTGCGTCATCCTCCTTATCACGCTGCACATTTTGCCTGTGCAATCTGAGGAAGTATGGGAGCTGCTCGTGTTACAAATATATGTTATCGCCAGGCGTGTCATTGCCTAAATCGACATTGAAACTAGGAAAGCACGATGTTCTTTATAGTTAATTTTATTCTTTATATTCGATAATAATTTTTACATACTACTAACATGCTGGTAACCAAACAATAAAATACATCCCTTTTACGTACTGTAATTAAAAATGAATAGAAAAATAGCATGTTCATCATTCTGTAATTAACACATCGATGTTTTAACCATCGATGTTTTCTCGTCGATGTTTTCATCGAAAACCCTTTAGCGATGTATCGAAACATCGATTTGCCACCACTAGCTAGACTATGATGCGTGCGTGTGTGAAAGTTCAGAAAAAGGATATTCATGTTTTCTATTCTAAATTAAACAATAAACGACACAATATAGCTGAGGTTAGTCAGGTGATAAAATAAATTACGACAAATGTTAAAAAATTATACAAAGGAGCACATTTAAAATACAAAGGAGGGAGAGGAGTATTCACGTCAATGGAGGACTATCCTCCCAAATAAGGACAGTTGGCAATCCTTGTCTGCACACGTGCGTGGCGAAATAACTTCGGATTCATTTCGCTTTCCTAACTCAACAGAAATTTCGGTGTTATGCGACCACAAGTGGTATGATTCACTTCGTAAAACTCCGTTATATCGTATGTATTTCGTAGTACAAATGGATGTTTCCACAGGATCCACGTTTCCATAGGAACTAGTGAAATTTTTTTCTTACTATACGCAAGGCGGAAGATAATGTTTTCCTCGCATACTTGTGAGTTTCTTACGTTCTCGTTTCAGAACCGATCATCGATTTGTTTTGTGATCGAAGAACCAAACGTTCCATTTACAATTGCTCAATCAAATTACTTAAAAAGCAATATAGCCGATGAAGGTAGAGTACTCAAGGGTCCCATTCAATTGTCTGCTCTTAAGCAACACGTTTACTAATGGAGAGAACGGTTTTCACAATTGACGGTACATTTTAAATGCCATTTCTAATATGGCGGATAGTTCTAGAGGTTTCAACGGTTAATAGTCGGCCTTTTTGTTTCTTCGTTGATCGGAAACTTTGTTATTTTATGTAACAACACCGTCTTTATTCGATTCAAGCAGATAAAGGTACGATCATCAAGGGAGGTTCAACTTTCTTTTCCACACCAATACCAATTTCAAAAGAAATTTTACGTGGTAAAGCACACCCATAAAAATATTATTATTATTATTATTATTATTATTATTATTATTATCATTATTATTATTATTATTAATATAATAATAATATAATATAATAATAATAATAATTAATAATAATAATAATAATAAATTACGTCCATCTCCTCAAGCAAAATTAAATGTCAATGTTAGCAATACCGAGTTATTTGGGCAGGAAAATAAGCGTCAGTCACCATATCAAAGCAGGATAAACTGCCATGACCGAAATCCTCATTCTGTTGGGGAAAGTATTTGGAGTTGCTCTCATTCCGAAGGGATTCACGTGTAATCCTGATCATGAGCCCTTGTAGAGGGAATTCAGCTAGTGTCTGAAGGAGACTTTCACGGCCGGCTGCTCTAATCACTACTTTTCCATGGTTTCTCTGAGCAACACCGAGTGAATGTCGGAGCACTACCCTGATGGTCTACGGAAGCGTGATATTTCCTCCTCTTCTTTGTCCTAACTCTCTCTCCTTATACACACACATTTACTTATTTACTTGGACTACACTTGTTGGGAGCTTAGAACTTGTCAAGGCGGGGGAGGTATCCTGCTGTGGGGAGATACCTGAACGAGAAAATCCCGTAAGACGACAAGTGCGTCGGCACCGGATCTCACGTTTAGGCAGGGGATGGAACATCTCCACCACCCGGGTTATATGCACTTCACTCATGGAACTAGCGACCCAAGTAGTTAATGCTCCCGTAAACACTAATAGTCACTCACCTCCAGAGGACAGAGAGTGACTGGCTCTCTCTCTACCTCCGGGTCACCACTTTCTTCTCCCCGGCCACGGAGTCAAATCACGATTTGCAGTTAACCAGAACGGGCAAAACTGGGCGTCTTTGTACGCCTTTGAAAACGGTTAAACACGGCCAGGTCACGTATTTCGAGCCGCTTACCACAACACAGCTTGCGATAAGCGTCGTGGACCAGGCACTCCAATAGCCCAGTCAGCTAGAAGATGACGGCCTGTCACCAGTGGCTACCGCAGCAGAAGCCGCAGAAAATAAACAGCCATAAATAAGAAATCCTCGACCGGGGCGGGGGCGGGGCGGGGGCGGGGGCGCGGGTGCGGGAGCTCCTTGGGGGCTGAGTTACGGCGTCCGGCGTAGCTGCAGCTGAGCACAAGCCCTGTAATTGCGCCACTGCGACATAAATCGTCGCCGGAAGCGGCTTTCGTCACGTCCATAAGGCTATCGCCGTCGGACGTTGCCGTTTGGTGAAGCAACGCGAAGCAAACGCTCGTCTTTCGTCTCAGTGGTGGAGCTGGATGGAAAGAGAGGACGGACGCCCCAGGCGGCAAAGGAAAAAAAGTGATGAAAATAAAAGGAGTCCGTCTTCATCCCGTCTCCTTCCCTGTGGTCGGCGCCACGTAATGTTAATAATGAAAAACATTGAATTGAGAGGGGGCTTGGGACTAAGCAAGTTAAGCTACATCAGTGATGAGACTCACGCTATGCCCGAATTTTAATATCTCGTTTTTGGTGAAAGTGAGACTTATCGTGTTTCTGAAGAAATCTTGTTCATATTTATGAAGGCTTCTGGCAGTAACAAGATGAGGCACACTTGATCAGAATCGAGATATTAACAATCACGTATAGCATGAGACTCCTTATGGCTGATGTGGCTGGCCTTATTACTTCCCCACGCTTTTTAATTTTATTGGCGCTTACCTAGTAGAACGAGGGTGAATGAGCAATGAAATGATTCTGAATAGATACCATTGAAAACCAACCTATGAGCAAAAGGTGCAGGTGAATTTAATGTTTACAATAGTGATTTTAATGTTGTTAACTTTCAATATAGTTGTTAGGCATTACAATGACAGCGTCCCCCTCCCTTCCCGGGGCAAGGAAGAAGAGAGGACATGTGGCGGGGTGCCTCGGATTGGAGCAGGGTGGGGATCGAGAGGAGAAAGGACGAGGAGGGCAATAAGTGTGGATCAAAGCGGGTAGGGACGAGACGGGACGAATCGATGAGTGCGGAGGAACGAGGCGGGCGGGGTGGGGGTGAAGCGAGGCGGGGAGAGACAAGTCGGGATGGGGCGAGGCGGGGAGGGACGAAGAATGGGAAGAGGCGGGGAGGCGAAAGGAGGAGAGGAACGCGCCGGGGAGGGCGAGGAGGAGAGGGATGAGGAGGAGAAGGATGAAGAGGAGAGGGATGAGGAAGAGAGGGATAAGAAGAGGAGGAGAGGGACGAGGAGGAGAGGACCAAAGCGGGGAAGGACAAGCTGGCAAGGGGCGAGGCGGGAAGGAACGAGGGCGGAAGGGGCGAAGCGGGACGTATGGAGGGTTAATGAGGGGATGCATGAGTGCGGAAAGCACGAGGCAGGGAACGGCGAGGCGGAGTAGGAGAGGGGCGTGGCGGGGCAGAGACGAGCCCGGAAGGGGCGTAATACGTCGGAGCAGCACAGCATGGGGGCCAAAGGAGTGGCGCAGCGTACAGCACGAGGGACTATGACGGGGTAGAACACGACGGGGCTTGGGGACGGAGCGAGCACGAGTGGGAGCGGTGAGGGGCTGGGCGGGGCGCGGCGGGGCGGGGGGGAGGGGCGGGGCGGGGGGTGGGCGAAACGCGACCCGGCGGCGCGCGCAATGGCACGACTTCCGGAGCCGCTGCTACAGCACGCGTCAGCAGGGCACGCGCACCGGCTCTGACGGAGGAGGAGGAGGAGGAAGAGGGCGATACGGAGCTCTGCATTCCCTCACGCCCCCTGCGCATCAGACGCCACCGACGGATGGCGTCGCGACGTCCGCCTGCCTCCCTCATCGCAGCTTCCGACTCTGCCACCCCCTCAGCCATCCCCTCGGCAACCCGCCTACGCTGGCTTCTGGCCGGCGTTTCCTCTGGGCTTCACCGCCTGATCGCTCCTGCAATGTACTCGTCGGGATGAACTGCGCATGGTTCATGCGTGGATACTCGAACTGCGGGAGGGGTGACACGAGGGATGCAAGTGAATTTTGGCGTAAAAATACTAATTTGCTGACATTGTAAATTACTTGTTGTTACATAATCCAAATTATACAAATATTAAAATACATTTAGTATATTCAGAGGAAGATTTTAGTACGGAGATGAATGCCTAAATCAACGAGAATATAGAAGAGTTTAGATTTACCAAATACATTTTTTAACGTCGATTTTTTTCTCTACAATCACTGACGTTTTACCTAAAAATTGTTGATTTTACCAGCTTTTGAACGTTCATTACGTTGCCCACGCACAATGCCGACAGCTACAGTTTTGCGTACGTGCGATATCGGCGGATTGAATTGTAAAGAAAGAAATCTTCTGGCTTCTAATTTTGTTCCGGGCACGTGTTGGGGTGATTCGTATTCTGATCTTAGCACGTAACCCTGATCCGAGTACAGACCTCTATAGAGCATTCAGCGATACGCCCTCGCCCACATATAAGCAACCCTTGTCAGAACAAAGGTGAGCCATAGATGTGCTGGTGGGGCCAATCAAGGCTGTTGGTCAGCTGAGAACACAAAACGCGGTAAACCTGGTCGAGAAAAACTGGTAGGCCCTTGGCGCATTGAGATACGGTTAAATGAAAGACGCGAGTAAATCTGTCACTATGTTGCCTCTTCTCCACAGCATAGTACATCGGAAGTTTCTAGAGTTTAAGTCGCGGCTGTGGCAAATTTTGGACCCGAGCTACCTAGCTGGGTCAAATTCAAGCACTGTGGAGGAGAATCTAGCAGTCGGAAGCTTCGTAGTTTCTCCAATCAATTTCCAAGAGAAAGGCGGAACACTATTCTAGCTAACCGGTGAAGGACCGCGAACTATCTTTTCTTTCTCATTCGAGTCTCTTCCTCTACTCTTAGACACATTCACACCCACATACTCACATACACTTACCCGCCCTACACTACCACACGTCAGAAGACCAATCGAGAGCTTGCCCTCGCTGGAGCGCTTGTCCTGTCGGGGAAAGATATTTAGATGATGGGCAAATCCCGCAATCTCTCATGTAGATCTTCGCTGAATCTCACGACCTAGCGAAGGAGGAACTCCGCCACCTTTTGGGATAAAACAAGCACTACACTTACGGAACTGATAACTTAGTGGACGCTTCCAGAATATTCCCTCATACCCTCACTCGTTCACTCACTGCCGCGGGCGTGTATGAATCACTCTACATGAATGCTAGGACTCCTGTTTTGCGTGAGCACCAGGCACGTGACCAGCCTACCCATGGGCTAGGCCAGGGGTGCGCGGGGGCGGCATCTTTGCCGCGCGACGTGGGGCGCCCTCTGAACGCGGCATTCTGCGCCATCTGACCTCGTGGCACCGCGGGAACCACTCTAAGGGTTCTACCACTTTGTTCCGCGCCCTGCGTTACTTAGTGGTCGCTATATGACCTTAGTAGCATAGACCTCAATAAATCGCTGTAGACCTTAAATAACTAAAAAAATGAACTGTTTCGAGCAGTTAATGTGATCAATGTAGAGAAAACGAAAGGGAAGGGAGGGGGCGAAGAGGGGGGATGGTTTGGTTTGGTTGTTAATGATTCCGAGCACGTCAACTACGGAGGGCTCTAGTCCCGTAAGTGTAGCGCAGGTTTTTTCCTCGGAAGGTGGCGGTGATCTTCCCCCGCTGGATGGTGAGATCCGGCACCGACCTTCCGGGGACTAGCGGGGTTTCCCACAACCAAGTATCTCCCACCGCCCCAGCTGGGGCAAGCCATAAATTCCCGACCGCATTTGTGGTAATGTAGTGCGTGTTAGTGAAAGTGTGTGTGTAAGGGGATGAGAATATGTCAAGGAAGAGGAAGGAAGGATCGCGCGCGGAGCATGTATGAATCACTCTACATGAATGCTGGGGCTCCTGTTTTGCGTGAGCACGTGGCACGTGACCAGCCTACCCGTGGGCTGGGCCAGGGGTGCGCGGGGGCGGCGCCTGGGGCGGCATCTTTGCCGCGCGACGCGGCTATCTTCGCCATCTGACCCCGCGGCCCCGCGGGAACCACACTGAGGCTTCTGCCGCTTTGTTCCGCGCCGTAACGACGCGTCTCCTCCGCTTGCGCTCGCCCGCGTCTGCCATTTCGCCCACCGCCGCCGCCGCCGCCGTCTTGTACTTTCGTGGTAGCGATGCGAATATAATTGTTTCGTGTCTTAAGATCTAACACACGTACGCGCTCGTGAGATTCCATTTGTAACACGTTGTTAAAATACAAACACACGGGATAGGCGAAATGTTGAATTATCTTGCGTAACGTACTGCATTAGAATTGCAAAGAGCTTTTTTTGAGATTCAACGCACAAGCTGTTTCGCGTTCTTGTGTGCAAGATTATTACCATGTTCATATTTTTAAAATACTTCTTTATGTCCTTTTTTTATTTGTCATCTTCCTTCCCAATTAGTCTTTATATCGTGTGAGCTATTGGCTGTGTATTTAAGAATTTGTTTCAGGAGTGATAAAAGTCTCTAGTTTAAACTTGATTCAGTGTTAAAGTTCTGTGGTTTAATATCAAACCTTATGTTCGATCTAAGGGATGGGAAAACAAAATAAGTCTCATTTACTCCAAGGCTTATTGTTAAAAATACTATTCTAACGTATACGTTAAAGGTATACATTTCGCTTGAAAGAAAGTACTGACTGGATCTGTCGATTTCTAGAATTGTCATCTCGATAATGTCTTTGACCGATCTAGCTATTTTGCTATGTCGTCTACTACTATACCAGGAACCTAGTTCTTCTCGATGTACAGATTTTCATTTGCACACGAAGCAGCGATTCATGTCTCCAAAGAAGATTTACTTTTAAACAAACTGCATAATGAAATGAATAATTTTCATCGTAATGTTCGTAAAAGGAAACATAGTACAGGTACTACGCTCTCTATGTACCAGAGCGTAGGCAAAAATGATCAGGTGAACTACTCTTTCTGCTGCAGGAACATGGAGGCTATTTCTCGGCGACTTACGCCGACGTTACGCTTCTGATGTGTCTCCCTCCCGCGAATCGAACAGCGGCCAGTTCACAACATACGGGGCCTACGGTAAGTTCTGGGAACCCACAAAATGTAAAGTACGTTGCTTTCAATTGGAGCAGTGTGCAATTAAGTGCTCTTTTTTCGTACAAAACATTCGTATTAATCATTATTAATTTATTCGGCTATTAAATGAAATTGGCATGATCACGCGTCAATATAATGTATAATAACTTCTATTTTTGCAAGTACTAAGAAAGTAGTATTAAGTAAATACTAAGAAAGTAAAGAGATTCTAGAAAAGTCATCGCAATGCATTTTTGTATATTATCTCATTTCTGTATGGAAATGATGAGGTTGATGTTTCATAAGAACAATCATGTTGTAAAAATCAATAATAACAAAAGCCTATGTATGTCAGCTGTACTTGGTGATTGTCATCATTACGAAATATTATTTCATGGACAACGAAACGGATAGGTATAACAGTAACACCCCGGTCGACAAACGGACGTCCCGTCCCTTGCATGACCGATAAAAATTCGTGACAAACGTGTTGGAACAGCTCGCGATAGCTTGCGTGCAGTTTAACAATTCACAATCATATGTGGATGAATTATTTTACGTTTAGTTTTCGGCTTTTCTCTGCTTGTGACAACGGTGATACAACTCTCGGATGCTAACAGAAAGCCTTGTGTGATAGGAAAGAATTTGAATGCCACTCAAATGAGAGGTAAATCCGACAAACACGCTGTTTCGGAAGCAATCCATGACATTGAATGGTACATATAATGATAATGACAGAACAATATAATTTATGATCAAGATTCTACGTACCGTTGAGCAGACATTTTTCAGAAGTCATTAGTGTTATTAAAAGAAACAATGTTTTAAAATATTTATCAATTTATTAGGCAAACGTTACGTTCATTCGTCATTTCCCAGCTCTCCTTCTTCACCCGATTTCCACCCTCTCCTAAAGCTTGAGAATGCCATTCATGTCTGTCTCCTTATTTAAAAGAACTCGGTAATGAACATATTCATAAGAGGAGTAAGAAAAAAAAATTTTTTTTGGCTCATGCGTGTCTCGATTCGTGGATTTATATTCAACGCGTTTAATACGGCATTACCAATATCCGATTTACACAGAATAGGTAAGGCAAATTAAAATAAAAGTAATTGAACTTTACACGAAAAAAATTAACGTGATCTATAAATATGCAAACCAATGTGTTTTATGTAATTCATGGTTAGTTGTCGAGGGTCACATATGTGAACAAACTATACGAAAGAAGACACGCTTTGTCCCGTTATCGCATTCTTAAAAATCCTCACGTAATGTATCTCATGTAAAATCGCAATTATACTAATGTCCATGTGTTTTCATGTCAGTATGTAATTTGAATGCAAAAGGAGGGAACGGATAATAATTCCAACTTGAGTAAATGTTTCTAAGACGTCATGTGACTGTCTCTACAAGGAATATATGTAATATATTTAGGAGCTTAATTGCAAGGAAGGTCATAATACGTTCGTACTTCGTAACACAATTTATAAAATACAGAGTTAAATAATTCCATACGCTGTTCTATTTCTCCTGTGCAGTTTCCGAGTCTATCCAGTGCGAAACGTGGTTTAAAATGAAAAAAAAAAGTTAAATGATAGTGGTTTGCAAAGAGCAAGCAGATGGAATCAGAGACAGATGCCGCGAGATTCGCGAAAAATCCTACCGCCGAATCCTTCTTGCCCACAACATTATCCACATGGATGCAACCTTTACTTGGACGTTTAATAAAAGTTGCTTCTCGAACAAGCTGCGGAAAATTGTCGAAATTTGAAGAGCACATCATCCTTTGTTGCGTAAGTTGGAACGTGTCAGTCAAAAACTCGCCCTTTCGTTCGTTTCATAATAACACGTGCAAACGTTTCCGGTTTACACCAAAGCATTCGTCCATTGCAGTAAAAGTATGTGGAGCGTGACAATAGAAGCGACGGGGAGAAGGGGTTGATGGGCGACTGACGGGAATCGCGTGCTTTTAGCGCTCGCCACTTTGGCTCCTCCCGCCTTCATCGCCACTCCCCCCCTCCCCCACCAACCCCCTACCCCCACCCCCCACCACCGTCACCTCGCCCGGAGTGTCGCGTCGAGCGTTTTTGTCACCTGCGCCCGCCCGCGTCACGAGAAGGACAGCCGTCCGCCATCAACTGGCAGCCGTCAGCGCGTTCATTTGGCCTCGGGTGCAGCGCACGCGAGCCGCGAAAGGTCCAAACGCCCCATTGGAAGCTCCCCAAGCAGCTTGGAGCATCCCAGACAGATTACTCTGCACAGGCTTCAATTTTAAAATTCGCTATCAGAAGATAGACGTAGTGTCAGAATGTTTGTAAAAATATAATAGAAATAACTTTGAGATGATATAGTGCAAGCAAACTTAGTATTGTTGATGATATGGTGTGGGGAACGGGAGTAGGAATGTCTTTCATTGCGAATTTCAAGAATTTAAAACATTTCTGACACAGAATTGTCAACGATAAAAATTTAACCATTGATACATTCCCTTAAGATATATTTATTCTAGTTTATGGAAATTGTTATCAAATATGTATATTTAAAAAACGATTGTATATAAGAAATGGAAAGGCAAATTTTCAAATACTGAAAGAAATTGCATGTATTGCACCACATAAACTAAAATCGCATGGCTCAAAATTAATAGTATTTTTTAACTTAACAGACTTGCAGACAAAAAGAATATCAGTGATTTCTCGAATGATACGAATTCTTTAATAATAATTATATATTGCCCTTTACAAGTAATCATTCAAAACGATCACTCAGAAAGCATTCACGTAACATTCGAACTATAAATATTCACGCTCTATATTTGTTCTGTGCTCGATGAAGAAACCCGGGTTACAATTGTCGTTGAAGAGACTTTTCATTTCCTCCTCTATCAAAATGGGAAATGAATCTAATGTGATAAGAGTTTCAACGTTCGAAAGAGAAATCAAAAGCTTTTCCGTTACGGCAGAGGGAGTTGTGTGCAGCAAACTGACATTTCAAGAATTTGGGTTATTGTGCTGTTTAATGTATTTCTCTTTTATTGAGATGCAATTGTCTTTGAAATAGTATTCCAAGCTGATACAGTCTTTCCCAACATTTTTATGAATATTTCAGTGATGAAATTTGAATGATTTCGATTGCTTACACACCACTATTAGATCTGCAATGGGCAAGCCATAAATCGATTAGATAATAAATTGAATTCAAAAAAAATTTTTGAAGTACGTCTGGATTCACCAAAAGCAATTTTATATTTTGTGGAACTTTTTTTCGTCCAACTATGATGTTCTTGACGAATCATTCGATTTGCTCAAAGACCCGGCTCTTGAGGCGTAGAGACGTTTGGCTGAAGGCGATGAATCGGAGGGGAGGGTGCGAGGAAAGAGCTCGCCCATCCGTCACAATGCCGGATTTTACCACTCCCCGCTCCGCCCCGCCCTGCCACGCCCTCGTGCGCTGTTTGATGAGCGGAGAAGAAGAGGCACTTCCGGCGAAGATCGCGTTACCGCGCCGCGTTTAAGTGCAGCTTGTTTGCTCCGGAAGGGCACGGGTGGGGCAGCGCGTAATCCGCACACAGTCCAGTCTGACCCCGCCCCCTCCCGCCAAGCTCTCTCTCATATGTTCACCACTCCTTCCCCGCTCTTCGCACCGGGGACCGGTAGCTGTAGCTCAGTGCATCAACTGATGTCACTGCAGCGCCTCAAACCGGGAGGTCCTAGGTTCCCACTCCCCACGGCGGCAGGATTTTCGACACCAGCTTTTCAGCTAGGTCGAATTCAGCTGCTGTCTGGAGGAGAATTCTAGCGGCCGGCTGCTCTGATCGGTAGTTTTCCGTGGTTTCTCCGATCAACACCAGGCGAATGCCGGAGCAGTACCTTACCAAACGGGCCACGGACCGCGCGCGATCTGTCCTTCCTCTTCCTTGTCCTATCCTCTCCCCTTACACACACACACTTACACTAACATGCAATACACTACCACATACTCCGGGAGACCAGTCGGGAGCTTAGAGCTTGTCCCGACTGGGGCGGTGCCCCGTTGGTGGGAGAGTCCTGGTTAGGGGGAAACCCCACTAGCCGACGGTAGGTCGGATCTCGCCATCCAGCGGGGGAAGATCACCGCCATCTCCCGAGAAAAATTACATGCACTACACTAACGGGACTAATGACCGAAGTAGTTGACGCGCCCGGAAACACGAAAAAATCAATCAATCAAAATTCGCACCGGGAGAGGTGGCTCAGTGCATCAACTGATGCCACTGCAGTGTCTCTGATCGGGAGGTCCTAGGTTCGAGTCCCGACGGTGGCAAGATTTTCGACACTAGCTAGGTCGAATTCAGTCGCTGTCTGGAGGAGAATTCTAGCGGTCGGCTGTTCTGATCGATTTCTCCCATAAGCATCAGGCGAATGCCAGAGCAGTACCCTAACAAAAGGGCCAAGAACCGGGCGCGATCTTTCCTTCCTTTTCCTTGTCTTATCTTCACCCCTTACACACACAGTTACACTAACAAGCACTACTTTACCACACATGCCAGGAGGCCGGTCAGGAGCTTAGAGCTTGTCTCAGTTGGGCGGTGCCCCGCTGGTGGGAGAGATCTGGTTGGGGAAACCCCGCTAGTCGGCAGTAGCTGGGCACCTGATCTCGGCATCCAGCGGGGGAAGATCACTGCCACTTCCCGAGAGGAAAAACATGCTTCGGGCCGCCTGCTTAAAACTGTGAAGAAGTTAAAAAGACGGTTTTGAGAGAGAGAGAGAGAGAGAGAGAGAGAGAGAGAGAGAGAGAGAGTAAATTTACACTCCGGGTGCGTTAAATACCCAGATCATCAGTCTAGTAGCTGTAATGCTTAATATATTCCTGGAGGTGGCGCTGTTCATCCCCTTCTGGAACATGAGATCCTGCGCTGACCTATTTGTGAGCTTGTGGGGTTTTCCCCTTCTCGGAGCCTCCTCCAGCGCGGCACAGCCCCAGTCGGGTCAAGCTCTAAGCATCTGACTGATCTCCCGACATGTGTGGAAACGTAATGCATGTGTATTGAAAAGGGAGAGGATGGGACAAGGATGAGGAAGGAATGACCTTGCGTGGTCAGTGGCTCAATTGTTAAAGTACTGCTCCGTTATTCGCCTGGAGAAACCATGGAAAACTACATATTAAAGCAGCCAACCGCCACAATTCTCCCTCAGACAGCATTGTTATCAGTGTCGAAAATCCGCCATTGTGGAGACTTGAATCTCACAACATCCCGGCGAACGATGCTATAGAAGTTAGGTGTTGTTTTCAATTAATGTTTGATGCTTGAATCACGAGGATCGCCTGCGGACAAATTCGACTGTATCCATTGCTTTATGGCGTATTGAAACTCCATCTCTTTGCTGATTTTTTTGGTACATCCCATTTGAGTAGCAGCAAACTAATTACACGGGTCGAATAAACAGTAAAAATATTGGATAATTTGATGCGATACAAAGTGACTGCTGATGTCCATTATTGAAGTTTATAGAAATCTTCACAATAGATCAAGGGTACTTTACAAAAGATAACACTCGTTATCTGTATAATTTTGGTCGAAAAATGTATCTACGTTTACCCTCTACCTTCTAACGTATCTCGAAGGGCCTCAAATCGAAACGTTTTGTGATTTTTGTATCACTCGAGAATTATATTTGAAATTTCGCACAATAAATGTTATATTCACTTCAACTTCTAAAAATATCTTTCAGCTTTACAACACAGAAAAAGTGTTGAGTTCACTTCTTTCTGCCCCCGGATGCATGCATTTGTCAGAATCATAATTGTTAGTGATTTATTATTGCTAGATGGTGAACGTTCTGAAAAGTTTGTCGTGAATAAACAAAAGCTGTGAATCACTACACTATCATACCAGTCACATAAATGTGCCAGCATAGTGATATGTCGTAATCTATGGTTTGCCAGTTTCACCATCAAAGAATAAATAAAATATATTTATGTGAGATCGTAAAACTGAGAGTATTTAAATTCTAGTTGAATTACTGAGAAAGTATCGTAGTATTATAAGTAAAATTGCTAGTATACTCCTATTATTGTAAGTCATTACTTACATTATCATCAAAATTGTACAATGAATCATCTCGACAGCTTCCCAATAAAGTGCGTTTCTACAATATCCATTGATTTTTTTTATATTCGTCCTCTACAGAAATTTGAACAAATAGACTGTACACGTCCAATCATTCTTATAATATCCAAGCCAGATTGCATTGTAATCGTCTATATGAGGGACATTGTCGAGACTTGAAGCTGTAATGAACTGTGTCACCTCCCTCCAACAAAAAGAAGGATTTGTGGCCTGCACCTATTAGAATAATGGATGCAAACCTGCCAACCACAATTTCTGAAAACGAATAACAAATGAGACATAAAATTATTTCTGTATACCACATGTGGGTATGCCAGTTATACATTAAAATAATGATAAATAAATTGAACAGTTTATTTCCAGACGCGTATCACCAAAAATACAATTTTACTGAAAAGAAAAGTATACAAATTCTGCCTCATATTTCAACATAAGATTTAACGGATTTTTGATATAACTTAACGTACAAACAACTTCATTTTGAACAATATATTTGATAACTTGATTGAGAAGCGTCTTAAGATTAATTTGATATGTAAAACTAAGAAACAAACGCAATGAGAAATACATCTCATTGGTGGAAATACGCTCTTGAATTATGGGAATATTGAGTTTTTTTTCGAATCCTCATTTTTACCGGTTGCTCATTGTTTTAATATTTTAAAATGCTCATATAATTAAGTGATTGTTTCGCGTATTTTCTCCTTATTAGAAATACGTTGGGGAGCGGAAATGAGTTGACAGTCTGTCCCGCACAGAAATCGCCCGTAAACGCCGGTCTTTACGCGTCCTTTGGCACCCGCTGCCTCAGCGCGCGGTTCGCTCGGCGCTTTCCGCGGAGGTGCAGCGAAACACGAGTCGCCGCTGCCGACGCGGCAGAGCCCTTCGCGGAAGCGACGACGGCGGTGCGGCGTCGCGGCGCGCACGGGATAATCGCCCTGGGGGCGCGTGGCACCGGGCGTCGAGCCGCCCCGCGATGCCGGCGTCGGATTCCACCGCGGCCGCCGCCACTGCCGCCAACGCCACCGCCACAACCGTCGCCGCCACCGCCGCCGCTACCGCCACTGCCACCGCCACCGTCACAGTCAGCGCCACCGCCGCCGCCACCGTCACTGCCGCCACACCGCCACCGCCACCGCCGCCATCACCGCCGCCCCCGTCACCGCTACCGCCACCGCTACTGCCACCGCCGTCGTCACCACCGTCACCACCACCACCAGCGTCGTCGTCGTCGTCGCCGCCGCCGCCGCCACCCCCACCGCAACCGCCACCACCGCCACCCCCACCCCCAACTTCACCGCCGCCGCCACCGCCGCCACCACCGCCAGCACCGCTGCCGCCACCACCACCGCCAGCACCGCTGCCGCCGCCTCCGCCCCCACCGCCGCCACCGCCACAACCGTCGCCGCCACCGCCGCCGCTACCACCACTGCCACCGCCACCGTCACAGCCAGCGCCGCCACCGCCACTGCCGCCACTCCTCCACCGACACCGACACCGCCGCCATCACCGTCTCCACTACCGCCACCGCTACTGCCATCGCCGTCGCCACCACCGTCACCACCACTGTCATCCCCACCGTCATCGCTGCCACCGCCACCGCCACCGCCACCGCCACCGCCACCGCCACCGCCACCGCCACCGCCGCCGCTCGCGTCGGGTGGAGATCATCGGCTTTCGCCGAGCCCCGCGACACGTCCCCGCCCCGCAGAAGTGCCGACGCGCAGCGGCAGCAGTGCAAAGGAGAGCCCGGAGTTGTCTTCTTCCAAAAGCCACGCCGCACTCCGTGATGCTGAGCCGTTTCGCGGCTTTCCGTCAAAAAGGGCTTGCGCGGTTTTCTCGGAAAGGAAAGATCTAAGCGTTCTGCGAACCATTTGGTTGCGCTTGTCGCAAATGATGGGAAAGCAGCGGAGCGTTGGTATACAAGAGCTGACTTCCGTTTATAAAGTTAGCTTCAGGAGGGCTTCTGGATCATTTACTGAAGTTACTTAAAAATATTTATAATATATTTCTCTAAAGATATATTATATTTTATTTCCATTTATTTGCTCTACATATGACTCAAAGGATAATCTTTAAAAAGGTGAAATAAAAGCGATGCGATTTTATGGTAGTTGTATTTTAAGGCTTTTCAAAACCAGAAACACAAATCAATTACAAAAATTGATTTGTATGTTATTATAGTACTAATGGGTAAATTATTAAATGAAGAGCAAATAATATAGTAAATAATTGTTAGATTTTTTGGCCTAGCGCAGAGCTGTTCTTGAAAAGTATCACACACAGCACCGTAAGTCTATTTTGGCACCATGTGTGCTAATCGAAGTCGTAGGTTTTCGGACCAGAGTTGTAATATTGCTCTGGGATTAGGTTTGCATGAGCGGCCGATATGCTGGCGCAGGTCTACGACGCTGCAACCCTCCATCTTCCGGACAAGGTAACGCAAGCTCCATGAGCACTCCGTACAATGCACGCTTGTAATCACGGAAAGGTTAGGGGTTATAGATCTTCTGGACCCTTCGAAATAAAATCTCGCTGCCTAATCTAATTTATCGGGTTATGTCGTTTGTCATTTGAGATTAAGTGAAATCATTGCGTAGTCATTTTATTTGAAAATGATATTTCTAATATTTTGCAAACCAATTTTTTCGAAATTTATCTAGTGGTCCTACTGCAGAATATACTTTATCGTATTTTGATAACAGGTACGAAATAATGCAATACTATGATATTGTTTCTTTTATCCCACTATCACTTTCACTACCTCTTAAAAAAATAAAGTGATAACTGAAAATTGCGCGAAAACCACGTTTTTCAAAAAATCTCACGTAAATGATTTAAATAACTTAGATTTAAAGAAACTTAGAGAGATTTAAAGACAGTTCTATACTAAGCAAGAAATATTTAGCTTCGTTAATGAAGGTTTAGGACGGTTTCGAGAAAACTTTGAATTTTTATAATTTTCAAAATTCCAGAACTGTAAATGAAATTGGAGGTCAAGGAGATAAAATCTATATTTTGAATAATTTAGTTGTACGAGTAGGTTCAAAATATTTAAAACTTTTGCAATTTTCGAAAATTCTGAGGTTTTAATAAAAGTCGGACTTGCGCCATTTTTATAAACGTATGAGCAAGAAATAAAATAAATTATCTGGGGACATTTTTCAGAAAATTTGAATTATGTCGAAGGAGGTCGATCTCTAAAAATTATAAGATGCATTTCAAAATTCACGGGACGCGACAAGAGCTACATCGAATAGGGATGTGCTGTTTAAATAAAATCCTATGAACTGTTTAGTCAGACGTTGTGTTGTTCGCAGAGACAAACGGACGGAATTAACTGACGTTCTCAAAATAACATCCTTTTTCGATGTTGGGATTCCCTTAAACATGTCCTTCCGTGAAAATGTTGACATCGCATTTATTAGTCACTAATCACCCACGGTGCACGTTTTTTTATAACTAACCACGGTGCACGTTTTCTTATAACTAACCACGGTGAACGTTTTTTATAACTAAGCACGGTGCACGTTTTTTTATTACTAAGCACGGTGCACGTTTTTTTTATAACTAAGCACGGTGCACGTTTTTTTATAACTAACCACAGTGCACCTTTTTTTTTATAACTAACCCCGGTGCCGGCGCTCGGCGTTGAACCCGCGTGAGTTGTGCGTCCAGCCGCCTGGGCCGACCGACGGGCGTCGCGGCGAACGGCGAGCGGCGTCGTTGGCGACGGCCGCGCGGGGACAGCTGCGACGCCAGGTGGCGGCCTTCGCGGCCCCGGCTCGGCGCTTTCACTCGCGGACGCGGCGGAAAGGAGAGCAGGAGCAGGCGCCGATGAAGACGCTCGCGCTGGGCGAACTGGCGCCGACCGAAGGACCATGTGTGTATGAGGGAGGATGAATGGGAGAGAGGTAGAGTGAATATTGTGAAGATGTTCGTACGTGTGGAGTGTGTATGTGTTATGTATGGATTTGGTGTAGGCGTGTGTGTGTGTGTGTGTGTGTGTGTGTGTGTGTGTGTGTGTGGATTTGTGTGTGTCTATTTATGTATGTGTGTGTCAATTTGTGTGTGTGTGTGTGGATTTGCGTTGTGTGTGTGTGTGTGTGTGTGTGTGTTGCGTGTATTTGTGAGTATTTATTAGTGAGAATGTCTATTTTGTTTAAGTGTGAAAATGTGGATATGTTTGTGAGCACATTTAATGTGTTTGTAAGTACGTGCGTGCATATGAAGGGGTATGTAAAAGTATGCGTATATTTCGGTGTCAATGTTCACGCGCACGCTTGTGTGTCTGAGTAGATACATATACATGTAAATATGTGTGTGTATGTGCCTGTGTAGATTCAACAAGCGTCTGGATGATATTTTATCTAATTAACAACTTTCCATCTCGTTTCTAATTTGTGTAATTAAACGTGAGGAAGTCGAGAGCCTGGGCGAAAGTCGGTGCAAAACTTAAACGTTACCACGAACTTGTGGTCAACGGAGTGGAAACTACGTGAATGCCGAATATGTATGAGAGCCCTCTGAGAAGGGAGTTGGTCCGTACATTTTCTGTAAGTTCCTTCATTCGTAGATAAGTAATAACAGATGAAAAGGAGACATCCACAAAATCATCGAAGATGTTTGTAGATGTGCTTGCGTATGCCTTGTAGATGTGCTTGCAGTTCATCGCAACAGAGGTTTCTAAACGGTAGTCCATGCAGCTGATTTCGGAGTAATCTTTAAGAAGTGGTTAGGAGGAGTTGAGGGAGAGCATGTCATTGACCAGTAGGAGTAAAGGATATTATAAATCTCTAACATTTCTCCGTAAGGTAAAGATCACACAGGAATCATTATAAGTTATATCTAAAGTTCTAAAATTTAAATTTATAACAACGCGTTTTAATTTAAATAAAATAACAAATCATTCAATCATTTAAATGTTCCCTGATTGGTCCTTTTCTTCCGCTTTGTTGTTCAGAAAGTTATTTTATTGTACTGCTTGCATGTACTGTGCCCCGAAAAGCGGAATACACATCGCTTGCCTACCTCAAGTAGTTTTTCGGCAGATTTATGGATGATACGATGATGCATTTGAACGTGAGTTATTTACGACTTGGAACGATTGAAAGTCTTCAAATGATTTCAAATTGACCGTAAAGGAAATAGTTCGCTAGCCCAAACTGCAAAGAATAGATAAGTTTTTAGGAAGAAAGAGAAGTTGAAAGGTGTGTTTCAATGTTATGATAAATATTATTCTAGAAAACGTGTCCATGCTATACATTCATATGGTTTGTTTGCACGAGGTAATTGTCCACAAAGATTAATTTGGTTATATTAAGGAGATACGAAATCACGAATGCGAGTCCCGACCGCATATTCTCCGAACACGTTACGAACACGCAGACGGAAATTCCAAGTGGATCAGTTTGTTGCGGGTGCCAAGGGAAGGAAATCTACTCAAACCAGCCTGCATCAATTAGGTAATTCACATCCATCCAATGCGAATGCGTTTTACAATTTGCAACAGGAAGCCAACAATCGCCTCCTCCCCTGCTTCCCTTGAGAGTAGGATCACGTACACAATTTTAACCACTTTAACCGCTGGCTGCTGCAAGTGAGGGCTGAGGTTTGGGGGTGCGGGTACTTCAGAGCAGAGAGAGGGCTCGTCAGGTCGCGTGAGCGAGAGTATCGTCCTCTCTCCCTTCCATGCTGCCGCCGCCACCGCCGCCACCGCCGCCGCCACCGCCGCCGCCGCCGCCACCGTCGCTCCCACCGCGAGGCGAAATGTGAACCAAGAGAGTGGACGGGAGATGCTATCGAGCGATCAGTCACGGCGTAAGTGCTCGCAGAAACCGGCGGCGCGCTGCTAGCGTTGCTAGCCGGTAGAGAGAGATACATTTCGCTACGTGTCGAATGAGAAGTGCTGTCAAATAACTATGTCCGGTTGGAGTAAAAAGGTTCTTTCCACCGCGCCGTTTTCTGTGCTGTTAACTTTTGAATTCTTTTGTTGTTTCGCTTTGAAGATGTTCGGCTGCACTGTACTTTCAACATTTATTTTCGATCTCCAGCTTTTAATGTGAAACCAAGTATTAAACTCTAAATATCTTCTGCTACCAAAGTCATTTCGCTGATGAGAGTAGAGAGTAAAGTGTAATAATACGGAATATGCGGAAACACATTTTAAACATGTGTCACACAAATAAGAAAATATTAATATTTTTGTTGACCGAACTGATGCTTATCTGTGTTCAAAAGAAAACGATGGCCAAATATGAATTGAATACTACGAGAAAGAACTTTCGAATGGTTCAACGTCACAGCAATACTCTGAGCCAGTGGGAGTGGCAACAGTCAAAGAAACCTGTTAATCTCTTCCTTCCTCCAGGAAGTACGAGAGATGCAATACAAAGGAACAGGCAGGTATGAACTGTGAATTATTACATTACACGGATCGCTTCCAGTGCATGAAACTACTCAAACCACAAACGAGCTGAAGCCACGAAACAGTTGAGGAGAGCGTTTTCGTGAAGGAGGCCGAGCAATGAATGCCTCGTTGCTAACTCGTGTTCAAACGTTGAACTTGACGTTTTTGAACTACCAACAGTAGTAACAATTAGTCCTATTACGTAAAATTCATTTGAATAATTTCTTATGAATAACTAGGATAACAATAGCGAGTCAATTCCCTCCCACAGAGATGTAAATTCCTCGTATGAAGAGAGATTCTAAACTGCGTTTCTTTTAGCTTTACAACACCTCAGTACGACATTTGCGAGGCGTTATAGCCCAAACGAACAGCTCGCTATACAAAGCCAAGAATTATCGCATTCCATGGATCACTGACGGGGGGAGCATGAAACTTCACAGACGAGTTCAAGAACACGGACGAGGTTTGAAGAGTAAGCAAGTGCGGGACGGCGCGGCACCGTAGGGGCGGTGGGGGCGGAGCGTGCCGCTAATGGTCCCTACGGCACGAAACGCCCGCGGCGCTGTAAACAGAAAGCGTTCCCGCCCCTCCCACCCCCACACCCCACCACCCCCACCGCCGCCCGCGAATCAATCCGACAAGCCACGCGGTCCCACCGCCCGCCCGCGCCGCTTCCGTGCATCGCGGGAAACGTGTTTCGTATAAAACTTTCCGCCGTTTTTGACACCGCGCGCGCTTCGGTCGCCGCCATTTGCCTTTCAGCGAGCGCTTTGAAAAAGTCACGAGCGAATCGATGGCCCTGCCGGACGGTCGGTCGGCCGGTCGGTTCGATTCCCCGTTCCCGGGAAGTGGAATAAACAGCGGCGAAGCACGCGCCGCGCCGCGCCGCCAACTGCCGGCGGGGGGAACCATGCGACCGACGCGAGCCTCTTGTCGGGGTTCTCCCGAGGGGCGTGTCCGCAAACAGAAGCAGCGCCGGAGTATTCGGTTGGACGTGAACACACGGGTGACCGTGATGGTCGAGCTGATAGCCCGCACGATTCGCTTTCGGAGGAGCCTGGATTATGGGTCTGAATTTTTCTGGCAGTTGTTTGAAGCGGATTCAAACGATTTGGTTTGTCTTCGATTTGAGTGTCGGTACCGGGGCTTTGATCAGTAAACTTCTTCACTTGAAACTTTCTAATGGGGAAACTTGTTAAATGTTGCTGTTCAGACTTTACATAGAACGTTGTTGTCTGGTGATGTTAGATATGAATGGAATGAAATGGACATTATAATGCTGTTAATGTAAGAGTTACTTGGGTTCTGCTTAAATGGGGCAGGGGCGGCAACCTCTCTGTTCCAATGCTGTAATTTCGAATCCCTTCTGTCATAGATAGTACAAAGTTTGAGTGCTATGGAATGAAAATCACCACAAAGAGAATCAGATATGTACTCTCTGCCGGGGGCCGCCAACCTCCCAACAGAAATAATCCGGTATAAATGGAAACAAATAGCAATAAATAGTTTTTTTCTCCAAATAACAAACTGAATTGCATTCACTCAAAAAACTTGCATATAAAAAATGATATGATTTAGTTCTGTCTAGTCAAGTATTTTAATACTTGGTTAGTAGAATTAGTGAAGTAACAATGACATCCCTATTCCTCCAACTGAACACATTTTTATTTATTTATTTACTTATTTACTTATTTATTTACTTACTTATTTACTTATTTATTTAATTTATTGTTTAAGTATAAAATATTAATTAAATATTATACGTGTTTGGGGCTAAAACATTAAGAAAAAATACGATGTGATGACTTTGACAATCTATAATTATAGAATACATTAACCGCTTAAAAAATACGTTGTGTCACATGCGACACAGTCATATGGTTTGAGAGTAAGGACGGCAAACTGTCAGCCGGCAACGTTCTGCACGTACGAGTAACAGAAAACTAGACACTGAGAGACAAGTAGATGTGTTCTATTGCGAGTATTGAGTGCACAAACTCAGTTCGTGGAATGTTGCAGTGCAATAAAATTCCATTCGCCTCGATTTGAATTATTCGCGTTCGTGACACTTCGATGCCACTTCGATAACACAACTGGGTATTTTGAAATGTCACCCATGCTATTATGACAACCAGTCTTTCCTTCATGTAATGAGGTCGTACCTCACCCAACACTTTTTTGCTATTGAAGGTTGACACGCGTGGATGTACGGAAACTATCATGAAAGTTGAGTTTTCTCATTTATATTCCAAGGCTTTTAATACGCTCCTGGCCAATCCTGTTTTATAAATATTTCTGCCATAAATCAAGAAGAGCATCTCCGAAGAACCCCCCCCCCCCGTAACCAATTTTCTCACCATATTTATTTAGTTTTTTAAATGTTGATTTATTGAAATGTTTATTTTCTCTCTCTTCTGCTGTCGAACATTCATGCAAAAGTGAAAATTGATAAATTGTTTGAAATCTCAAGGCTCCATTGATGTATGAGGATTCACTTGATCACAGCTTTTTGAGATTTATCTTCAGTTTCCTCACAAATTACTACTTAATTTAATCTTCATCATTTACAAAGTAGTCACCTTCACAACATCTTATTAAGTCAGCTACGTGTCAAATAGGAGATTTTCACAACTCTGCGATAACATAATTGCAACAGACGTTTTTACAAAGCAAGGCCATTGTTGACGCCCCTGGGATAATACTGAGCAGACAAGGTTACCTAGATCAAAACCCTGCACTCACACTGCCGGTTCCATGTGAATTGAACACTAAACATCATGAAGACATCAGTATTGTCACACATAAGCATTAAATCATAAACGATGAAGAAGAAAACCATGTATAATTACCACCACAAAATTATATAATTATCTGATTCGCATTTCAAGTACTCTGCCTATATGAATGCCGGCGCAGCGGTTTAGGTGATGTTATGAAGATACACTCTAAAACAAACTCTTCCGGGTGAGGTTCGCGTGACCTCCATTCCTGTCTACGACGAGGTCAGGCGATAGGCGACTGGTCATTTTTATTCCAACTCAGCCAATAGTTTCATTAGCACATTTCCCGGTAACTCATTCGAATTATTTCATTCACATTTTTGAAACATGTGTATTACCACATTTAATTGCCTTTGAGTAAATTAAAAAAAAATCCCTGAAAATAAATAAAGCACGCAAACAGTATTGAAGACTCTACTGACTTCCATACTTCAACCAAAAATTTATGCAACGCCACCTCACATCATCCTACACTGTCCCTAGCAACCTACAGTACAATCCCTCTTCGGCTAGGTTTTAATTAGCTTCCGCTTTCATCAGCCGCCATGAGTTTGAGACAATGACATCTAGCGCAACTATCGTGTATTTCTATCAGCAATTAAATAAAAGTAAATCCATGTTTTAATTTTAAAGTTTATTCTTTTATACGTATTGTACAACAGCGGACTGAATGTGAGATTTATGCATATAAGCGTTCTGCAATTGTGAACTATAAATACAGTAGCTTACAGTAACGTATGTTAAGACTTTCGCCCACAAACTAAGTTCTTTTAAAGTATTTTTTCTTAACTAGACATTCAGCTAGACATATTAACATGAAGTAGAGTAAAAACTTATTCTGTTAAAATCGATTCCAGTGTGATATTTTAATGGAATTAACGCATCGATGATTTAACGACAAATCATCATCACACCTGAGTGCCGGTCCCTTGGTGACCGGTTAAGGAAGAGTGTACTGTATTAGGTATTCATTTCTCCTCTACGATCTTTACAGCCTTGTCACCTTTTCCCCTCTCCTCTCTTCGTATCACCCACCCCTACTCCCGCGATACATCACGTCCGCGTCTCGATCTTACGAAGTCATTTGCAGTTCCACAGGTTTTCATCCATGCTGTGAATTCTTACTCTTCTCACGGGACGTGTTGCTGTCTCTATATCACTTCACACTCAACTATACTTCACGTCCCTACACTGTCAGAAACGTCATTAAATTTAATATATATTAAAGTATTGTACATGAAACTTAATGTAACATCGTACGTTAAAATGAGCTTAATATATTTATACATTTAATTTAAAGCACAAGTTAAAATCAGTGTAGATTTAATGTAGAGGTTCTCCACTTCCCTGTGTCTCTCATCATTCATATCGTAAATTTATAATCACCAGTTCATCAAGATCATTCGTTCGTTCCTTCCAGATATGACCATAAAGCTTTGACTATTGCGTCCTATTGTACATTAAATTCGCGTTTATGATAATTACTTGAATATATTTTACATTCAAGTAAAGCGGAAATTTCTGACAATGTACTTCTCAGCAGATAAATAAATACGGAGAGTCTCCCATTAGGGCGGGGCATCCACACCGAGATGCTGAGCCCCTTAACAGGTGGCTATTCCGCGCGCCCTAGAACAGCGCGTCTGCGCCGTCAGATTTTCCGCTGTCGAGCACCAACGAGGTCCTTCCGTTCCCGCAGAGCTCACTTGCGGTCGGCGAACACTCATCGGCGACGCGCCGCGGGCGCCGTCAGGCAGCTGTCAGCGAGCGTGGCGGCGGTGGCGGCGGCGGCGGCGGTGGGGGCGGCGGAGGCGGCGGCGGCGTTATCAGAGCCCGCCACCGGCCCCGCCGCTTCGCCGCGAATACAAATTGCTTAATTTAAAACCTGCCCGCGCACAACACGGGTTTGCATACACAAACAACTCGACACAACGAGCGGCGCACTATCGGAGTGAGAGCCGCCCCGCGCAGGGTTGCGCTGCGCCGCGAAGCGCGGAACTCCCTGTCCGTCGCCGCGCCCGGGCGCGCTGGCTCTGGACTTCCCCTCGCTTCCCTCATATTTCTTGTTGATTGGTTGATTAGAGATCTGGAGCCCCGTCATCTGCAAAGGTCATTTGTCCTGTTACCATAGTGCTTGTTTTTTTTTCCAGGGAACTGGCGGTGATCTACCCCCGCTGGGTGGCGATAACCGCGGCCGACCTACGTCTGCTTGCGAACCTACCGGACCTACGTAGGCGGTCAGGTATCTCCCACCAGCGTGACACCGTCCTAGCCGGAATAAACTCTAAGCTCCCGACTGGTTTTCCGAGAACGGCAAAGGTCATTTGTCCCGTTAACGTATTGCTTGTTTGTTTATTTTTTGTCGCTGGATGTGGCGGTGATCTTCCCCCGCTGGGTGGAGATATCCGCGGCCGACCTACGACGGCTTGTGAACGAGCGTACGTGGGCGGTCAGGTATCTCCCACCAGCGTGATACCGTCCTAGCCGGAATAAACTCTAGGCTCCCGACTGGTTTTCCGAGAACGGCAAAGGTCATTTGTCCCGTTAACGTATTGCTTGTTGGTTTATTTTTTGTCGCTGGAGGTGGCGGTGATCTTTCCCCGCTGGGTGGAGATATCCGCGGCCGACCTACGACAGCTTGTGAACGAGCCTACGTGGGCGGTCAGGTATCTCCCACCAGCGTGACACCGTCCTAGCCGGAATAAACTCCAAGCTCCCGACTGGTCTCCCGAGAAGTATGGTAGTGTAGTGCATGTATGTGTACATGTGTGTAAGTGAGGGGTGATGATAGGTTAAGGAAGAGGAATGACATATCGCGCGTGGTTCGTGGCCCGATTGTTAGGGTTTAACTGTTTCGTTTTCCGCCTTTTCGATCCTTGATTTGCCCTCCGTGCCCCGCCTTGCCCCGCCTTGCACCGCCGCGCCCTGCTCTGCCTCGATTTCGAGCGCACGGTTCCGGTTCAATACACCACAATTCGATGACCCCAACTCAGTTCTCTCCGCCAACTCTTACTTGCATCACCGTGTCACATTCATACCGTCCACTCCGCCTCGAGTTATTCTTCACCTCCCCACTCATTGACCTGCACTCGTACTCCCACTACTCAGCCCAAGTCACCACCCTGTGTTGCTGTGTTCTCTTCCTCTTCCTGTCCTGTTTTACGCGGTCATCGCATCATTTTTCTCCATCCTGCAATTCCCTTTATCACACGACGTGACTCTATCGCCAGGAAGCTATAAAGTATTATTTATCCTATGCTACCTTTACGCTTATTGTTTCTTCATCCGGAGAACTCCTCTCCTCCTATGACAATCTCCGCGCTCAGGCTGTATAACGCCCTCGGCTCACCCTTACGAAGTCCTCGTCTGTTACACCATTGCTCTTCATACATGTTACATCTGGCTGTGCACCATGACTCTAGTTGCTCCCTCCACGTCATTGTTATTCCAATTACTGTCCACTCCAACTGTCCAACGGCTGTACTGTGGGTGGCAGCGTCTATTTTCCATCTGTTTTCTCTTTACCCCATTGTACGGGTTTGAAAAACTTCTGCGATACCCAGAAACGGAGGTTTCTAATACGTCATCAATGATTTGTGGGGGTTTACTAACTTGTCACCTGGGTATCTCTGAACTCTGATACAATACCCAGAGACGAAGATTGTAATCGCCCCTGGCAGATATCAATAGTCAATTATGCGGACATGCCGATTATTATTTTTCAGGAAATTGTTTTCAAGAAATTCACGTATGTTTTTTCTATCTCAATGAGGTCAAAATGTATTGCAAGACGTCTGAAAATGTTTATACACGAGTTTCTTACTGCTGGAAACTCATAGAATATGTGCTCGTATTTTCTTTTGAAAGGAAACGTATTGTTATGTTAAAAAGTTTTAACATATTATACATGTTAAAAAATTTCTATAATTGTATAATAGTTATTATTATTATTATTATTATTATTATTATTATTATTATTATTATTGCAAATAAGTCCAATTGGGACTACGTAAAGTACTCAGATGTGTTTCTTAGCCTTTCTTTGTGGTCATATTTCTTTCTATTATTATTATTATTATTATTATTATTATTATTATTATTATTATTATTATTTATTTCGCCTTTATTCGATATAAACGTTTTCCTTAAAGGACTTGACTGAAATTCCCTTGAGTTGTAGGCCAAAGTAAGGAGCAGAAAACGGGGCAAAAGACCATTTGCTGCCTCCTAAGACCGACCCAAACATGTCGTCTGTTTTCCAAACAACAATCGCGTGCTAGAGCCGATCCGCGGCGCTCTCTTTCATTGCTCGTCCATATCTCAATTTAATGTCTTCGGGTCGTCCGGCGGCACCTGGCCCCTCAGAAACAAAGGCAGGAAGCGGAGTGCTTGTTGCGCGACGCGCTCAGATGAGTTAGTGGCCCGGCGAAAGGCTCTCTCCAGATACAACCTCATTAGCCGTCCACCGTGCCAAGTCAGCGAGCGGCCTTGCGTCGTCTCGCTTCCCCGCTATTCCTCATTTTTGCATTAACCCTGGTGTATTAATGTCGATTCAACGCTATCGCTATTGGATTCTTTTGTAATAAATCACCTCATCTCAAACTGTTTGAAAATACGTAATTTTTATTCTTTTGGTATTAGAATGCAAATGTGAATATTTTTATTCCATTAATGTCTGCAAATTTGAATATTTTTATTCCATTAATGTCAACTCCCACTGGGATCATCTAAAGAAATATGATGGCCCGTGCCCGTGGCCCGTGACCCGTGACTCGTGGCCCGTCGTCAGTCGCCAGTGGCCCGTGGCCCGTCACCAGTCGCCTGTGGTCTGTCGCCCTCCTCCGAATATCTGCCCTCCCCCACGCGCCGCAGAGCGCGCTGCCCGCTGCCCATGGCGCCGCCTGAGCCAGCCGGGTCGGCGCGCGTGTCGGAGCCGCGTTGCCATCTTGCGCGCGCGGGCTCGCTCCCCGCCCGCACCATTAGCATATAAATCGCGGCAATCTGAAATCGACGCGACAGTTTCGGCGTCGGTGGAGAACAAAGGCGAGAGCGCCTCGTTAAGGAAGCATTGTGTGGCGGCGGACGCCGCCGTCCCGACGTCCCGCCGACCGCGCGCCTCCGTCCCCGCCTCCCACCCGTCACAGCCACCGCGCCCGCCGCCGTCACCGTCACCGTCACCGTCCCCGCCGCCGCCCCCGCCGCGGCGCTGGACGACCAGATCTACCACGGCGCCCGGTAAGGATTGTGGTGGAAACGACGAACAGACGAAGAGAGAACGAGGAGAGGCGGTAGGTGACGGCACCGGTGCCTCGGCCCTTCATTATGGTGCTAATAAGTCTCGGTTCGTTTAGCAAAGCAAATTCGCGGCCGCCGGCGCCGTCGCCGCCGCCACGGCCTGCTCGACGGCGAACACGCGGGGGAGAGGAGTAACATGGCTGGACGGGGGAGCGTGACCCCCTCGAGAAATACGGTGGCAGCAGCTAGGCCAGGAACGCAGAAGAAGAAAGTATTCCAACAGAAGTGGTTTTCCTAGATATTCGCCAGCGGTGTGTGTCAAATGGTCAGTGTACAGTCAAATGGCCGAGTGTTACTGTCGCACGGCAGTCTGGGTAAAAACAAACAATTTCTCCTTCAGGTAACTCTCCTGTTTTCTCAAGGCTGGGAATTGGATAGGATATTACCGGAATGAAAAGGTCGAAAAAAGCAACGGCACTTTGATACTTACAATTATCGTTCTGGTAAAATACTTGTGTTACTAAAACTACTACATATCGAAAAGAAAATTTATATCAGAATAATGAAACTTAATATAATTTCAAGTTTTAAGTGCTCTAGTATACTAGGAGAAAATGTAAAAGTTATGGAGTTCAACACATGAAAAGAAAAGGGTAAAAAATAAAATGAAACCAACAAGGAAGGAAACTCTTTCTGATTAAGCTGTACAAGGGCCTCTGCAAGTCACGAAGTTTCAGCTCATCAAGACTAGCAAATCGTGTTCAGTGCTGCCTCGATTAACGTTTCAGTGGCTCATAGACGATGGAATTAGAGGCACCTGTCGAATTTTGTTTCTTCCTGTTCAATCCTTCCCAGAACGGATTTGGTTTTGGAAATACCTATTCGACAAATGGCACATTTCACTATTATTTAAATTGGGTAGTGGTTGAAAATGTATTATATTTTATAACTTTTTTTTTCAGATACGTGAAGTTATCAAAACAAAAAGTCATCCAAATAAAAACAAAAATGTCGCAAAACGCACTTCTATTTTTGAGAGATTAGAAGGCTCAACTTCGATTCTCCGTTTGTCGTGAAAGTGGACACGAAGCTTAAGAATTCATATTCATCGGGGAATGTACCAATCGCTTAAGAGGTCACTTCTTAAGTCTGACGGACTCTAATGCGTCATTCACAATAACGACTTCTCAGCTTACAGCCTTACCCAACTCGCCTGACTTGTAATAAGGAAAGATACTCCTTTGAAAGTTCGCGCTGACACCGAGAACCGTGCGGACAGGATGCAGAATTGTGTGCGTGTGTTCATACATAAATGCAGCAGACAGATAGCTGCAGTTGTTTGCCCCGAAGGGCAGCTACTTAGGAAATGAAATACGAGTGGCATTAGGGTTTACATTCGCCTTTCTAGAAGGCCAAGATATTGAGATTTAGTGCATTTTGATCATTTGTGATATGTAGTTCATGATATTGCATTGTGAACTTCTGAATTTTGTGTTTGAATTACCATGTATTATCTAAATTATAATTACGATGGTTTTCTTGACACATAGAATTCTCCAGTTTCTATTGCTCTGAATTTTACAATAAATTAGAGATTTGCTTCTGAAAATACCCCAAAAAATTTCTTCCTTCATCTGCATATATCAAAATGGCTGTTATTTTGGTTACGAATCTCTCATTTACATTATGTCTTTCGAACGAATTAATCTAGAAGAATGTGGTTTTCACTAAATGCCACAGAAAAGTTCATCCTTTAATGCTGCTTACACTGCAAAGCTTTATCTTCGGTGACTATTTATGCGGCAAACGTGGTTTGTTTACTTGTCACTGTTACGAGGTGACTGACTTCGTTGAAATGTTAACTTCGACGCTGATTTCTGGAAAACGACGTACTTGAACACATTTGTCCCACTATCTCTAAAACTACTCAAGAATTAATTTTAAAATTTTGGAAGAGGTTGATTAAGTATTAGTGAATATATGGTAGCGAAAAAAATACAGTAAGGTTCATACTTACGGATTTCTGTATAAAAGTACAGAAAAAAATAATGTAAAAATGTAGACTATTACTTCAGACACGCTATAAATCATAAAAACTATTTTAAAAGGTGTAAACCTGTTTGAAAATACGTATATTATTTCCATCAATCTGATACTAAAATTTTAGAGCACTAGCATCAATAGTTTCTGAGGTAATGTGTAGAGTCAGGACTTTTAAATAATTACATTTTGATGTCTTTGTGTAGTGAACTCTCAAAATTGTGATCTTTGTAAATCATGGCAATCTTAATACAACATCCAAATTTTTCATAACCTATTTTTACATATTTAGTAGAATATTACGCATTTTAGAACACTTTTATTATTCGCCCATTTTTTCAACTTATTCGCAAAAAATATTTAATGATTTTTTGAAAGTTTAATGATATTTCAAAAGGTTTTTATTCCAATTGTCAGATTATTTTTACTCAAAATCAAAATTGCATGTTAAGGACGAGAGTTGTTTGTGAAGACGCGGTCAGACGTACGCGGTCTGTCTGGGTTAATCTTTGTCTGCACTGCTTGTGTGTTGCGACAAATGCACATGAGCGCTAAGAATATTGCCTTTAGGTTTGGAAAGAATAGGTGATGTTGTTCTTTATATTTAATTCTAATTTCCGAAAAATATTGGTTCTATCAGACGTATGAAGACAATGTTACAGTAGTTATTTGCAAGTAATTGATTTCACACGTTTGTACGATGGCTATCATTGCTCTAAAAAATTAAAAATGTACTGTCTAAATTTTAATCCAATAGGCCAAGCAATGTTTATTTTAAAATCGATTTATTAAATGATTTATGATTATTTTTTCAGTATTTTTATAAAGGATATATCCCGATCAATGACGGAATAAAGAAATAATTTGTAATTGTGTAAATTTATTTTGTTTGTAAATTAAAAAATAAGAACGTATTTTGATCTTGAATATTATATACTCTTTTACAAATTAATTACGTACTCTTATCGTTTTTATTATATATTTATATACTACATATTTAGCCATTTCACATAATTTTTTTTCCGTACTCTATAACAGAGGGTGAAATGTATAGCGAAATTAAGAAAGGGAAGAAAAGAGGGTGAGAGAAAGAGGTCTCCCTTTTATGCAGCGCCTGAAGGTTGGCCCCCAAGATAGACTTATCCTGCTCGGGAATTACAGGTTAAAAAATAATATTAATCAATAATACATGTGCTTCTAAAGATATATTAATTGTGAAATTATTTTAATTACAATAATATTAACAATATATTTTTAAAATACAATATATTAAATGTCTCCGAGTTTAAATCCAACTATTTGTAAGAGTTAAAGTGGTGCTAAAGGAAATTTTATTAAAATATATTTTAAGTTTTTTCGTTCAAATTGACTATCAATTAAAATATTTAAAAGCAAGCTTTAAAACTGGTTTAAAAGGTAAAGTTTTAAACTGGCTTAAAATTGGATAAAAGTTAAGGTTTTAAGCTGTTATTGCAATCAATAAATTAAATTAAGAAGTGTTTGTTTTGTTTTTAAAAACGTCTTGCTTTAAGTATTATCGGAAGCCGACCTTGCCGTGTCTGCGAGGGGTGGAGGTGATATCAGGCCCTCACTTAAAGGCCTCCCCCGCTGTCGCTGTCCCGAGGGCGGTGCATCAGGGCCGAGGGGAGCAAAAACAGGCGAGTAACGAGCCCCGGAACTCCAGTGGCACGGACCGTCGCATGCGGAAAGGGCTCCACGAAAGGCACTTCGTTCCGGAGAAGCAATGCCACACAAGAGGTGCACCTCGTCGCAACTACATGTTCCCCTGGGTCGGCGGCTCAGGGCACCAACTGATGTCACTGTAGTGCCTCTGGCCGGCAGATCGTAGGTTCGAATCCCGACGTTGGCAGGATTTCCGACACTCGATAGCAAGGTCGAAGCCAACCGCTATTTGGAGGAGAATTGTACTGATGGATAGTTTTCCTTGGGTTCACCGGTAAATACCATAAGAACACCGGAGCAGTACCCTAACAAACGGACCATGGACCGCACACAATCTTTACCTCCCCTTCCTTGTTCTATCCTCTATCATAATTTTCACTCTTACTCCTACGCGCATAACACTACACACATGCCGGAAGATCGGTGGGGAGTTAAGAGCTTCTCTGGATCGGTGCGCCTCTGGTATGAGAGCCTGGATGGGGAAACCCCTGCATGTTGACGTGAAGGTCGGCACCGGATATCACCATTCAGAGGGTGAAGAACTACGCCACATCCCAGAACGGAACATCCACTACACTTATGGGACTAACGACCGTATCAGTTGACGCGTCCCGAAACACGAAATCATCAAACAATTAATTAATCAATCAATCGGTTGGCGGACGTAACCACAGGCTTGAAGCGAAGCACTTGAATCAATCCATTTGCAGGCAAGCCAGGCTTGAGGTGAAGTGCATGGAGCGGTTTATTCGCAGGCAAGCCAGGCTTGAGGTGAAGTGCATGCAGCGGTTTATTCGCAGGCAAGCCAGGCTTGATGAGAGTGCGACGCGCCGGATGTAAAACTATCGCAGTCAATGGTAAGAACAATGAAAATGATAGCAGCAGCGGTGATAGTTTTACAACAGCTTCAATTGCATGCGAATGAGCCGCTTAAGTGAAGCAACCCTTCGTCATATCATGGCGACAGTTCTCGCTAGCAAGGAATGAGAACTGCCATTTTATTTCACTAAGTATTTTAATATGGGCAGATTTTACAGGAATTAGGTAGATTTTGTAAATGATCTTGGCTGTCCGGGAGACGCCGCGTTGAAGTCTGTGTTGGCGACGTTTCGACAGTCTGTCGTGGAATTCCTCAGGGCTGGTCTGCAGATCAGCCCTCAGGAAGACGATGACAGGATGTTCGATACGTCGGCAACACAGCCTTCGTCGCGGCGTCACCCGGACAGACAAGATCACATTCATGACGCTGGCCGCGGAAGCCTACGACTTCACTTAGATTTTACTCAGATTTGGTCGGTTTTGCCCTAGGAAGCTTTTCCTCAAGCAGGTATTTCAGGGAATATTTTCCCCCGAAGAGCGGATTTTCCTCTAGATTTCGAGAGGGACAGATAGTGAGTGTGGTAACAGGGATTGTATCGTCGGTCGTTAGGATGTCAGAGTACACGTGCGTGACGTGACAGCGAGCAGAGCGTGACAGCGTGCGAATAACGCAACTAGACTTACATACCCCGCCAATAGATTCCGTCAATTGTTATGGGTATATTACTTTGATTATAATGAGTAGAATTCTATACATAAGTGCCTAATAAAATTGAGAATTTTGAATTATTTCGGTATGTGTCCAGGGTTGCCATGACCGCTTTGAAACACGAGGACACTATATGCCCGCCTCATTGTGGAAATAAATCAATATTAAGAAAGGATATGAACATAAAAGGAATTAAAATACAATTTCAAAACATTATCACTATTGATATAAATGGGATATTAGAATTTTTACTGAGATCGACTGTTTCACAATGGATTTTGTCGTAAAATTTGTGAGTTTGATGCTAAATAAAATACAACTGTAATTAGAGCAAAAAGGAACCCTGGTTCAATGGTGTCTAAAGATTCTCGTAAATGCAATTTCATGATTTGGCAGAAATAAGACAAGACATTTTAAAATATTCACTTCTAAATTACTTTTATTAAAACATAAACCCAGTTCATGTTCATAAGTGCTCAATGCTCATGAACGTTTTAAGTTTTAAACAAAAAGCTTGGATATTTTCGAGACGTAAAACTATCGTCTCGATCACATTCATTACTGAAAATACAATTATGACATTACGTAAGCAACTATAAAATGATTAATAATTGCCTCCCTACACTTGTTATGCAATATTACCAACACTTCCTCAAACCCGTTGAAAACTTTTTTAAAGAATTGTAGCTCCAACTTACATCCGCACATGCCCACCGCTCCCTCCAAAAACAACTACAATTAAATTGCGCGAAACGCTGGAAAATGAACTGGTTATGAATTTCAGTTGCCGTAACATTACGAATTAGAAATAAACAATCTGCAAGACCAAAAATTCAGTTCTTTTCCACGCACAAGTAAAACAAGAAATGCTAACAGGTTCTTTACAGCCACTCACCATTAAGTTCTGCAGGAATACTGATGTAAAGAGTACCCATTGCATGTACCGTTGTAAATGAACCCAGTTCTCATCTGAAGATAAACTAGTTATTTCTGATTAAAACGTCGATAAAAATGAAATGTTAATTCTGCACAGGTTAGTGGCTCTCAAAAGCTCATGACGACCAGGGGCCGTTACCCCCCAGACATCACACGTTCGCTTTTTATTGCTTTTCCACGCTGGTGGCACGGGGAAGTAAAGACTTGGAGTTCACTGACGTCCCGAGTTCTGGTCTTCCGTTAATGTGACAACTTTTCGGTGTAAATTACCAGGTGGCGCCAGTGTGGGATGTGGTAACGCGATTACTGCAAGTGCGGA
The DNA here is from genome assembly GCA_011170035.1 of Teleogryllus occipitalis. Taxonomy (NCBI): domain Eukaryota; kingdom Metazoa; phylum Arthropoda; class Insecta; order Orthoptera; family Gryllidae; genus Teleogryllus; species Teleogryllus occipitalis. Next base: position 90,938 of record BLKR01003190.1, on the reverse strand, counting down.
AAAAGTACGAGAATTGCAAAGAAACTAGCTCTGGGGCTTTACAGTTCGAGGAAATAATGGCAGTCTCTTCTAATGTCACTAAAACACTGAAATGAAATAATTTGACTTACATTCATCTTGCTTTCAATAGCAGAACTTCATAGTCAGTTATATCATAATACCAATTTTGTGTGAGGTATTAAATGAACCTGATTTACCTGATGTTGTGTGAGGAATTAAAAAAATATGCAAGTAAAATCGTTTGTCACTTATTAAACATATAAACACTTTTAGATTACAGTAAATGAAAGTTTTCTGCTTTTGTATGTTCGAATATCACATTTTGAATTCGAAGTTGTGGCATAGAAGGAAAAAAAAATCCCGCAACCCCATCTAGGAGGAAATTAAAAGAGGGAATAATGGGAGGGAAATATGAAAATAAAAACTGCGTAAAGTTAACATCTAGTTAATGAGTAAATAAGTAATTCTGAATCAATAAAATTAGGTACAAAAGTATGTATGGACCATGGGTGTTAACATGTTCAAATAATAATAATAACATGAAAACAAAATTAAACAAATTTGTTAGTTTGAATTTATTAAAATATGTATTCGTAGTAGGAATACCCCTTTGGAATTTGATATTATCAATATGTGAAAATTGTTTTGAATAAACTGTTTAAAATATATTAACAAGTTGGAGTTGAAAGCAATTCCTCATGTCTACCCCACTTCGAAATAGAAAAATGTCAAGAATTAATTTGATATTTCTTTCATCATTTTAGGAATGTAGTATACACTGCCTCACATATTCATCAAGTATGTTAATAATTTATAACCAACATGAAGGGGAATTTATACTCCTTTTTTTAACTCTTAGATAAAACAACACTTCCAGTTTTCTACCAGCATTAAAAGTATTTAGTACTGTGTTAAAAGTGTGATAATCCTATGTTGGATAATGTTGGAAGTAATTCATTCAGATAACGGGACCTGTACATTTCTTCATTATACGTTTCTATACGCTCTGTTTATTTCAGTTTCCCTAATTGTTTTACCATTGTTCTGCTGAAGAAATCAAGGAAACTGTGAGTCCTGTTTGTTGTCTTCATTCTTTTGGCTGTAGAATACAAGCCTATGATCATTTCAAATTCTAGATGTCTGGTGTCAGGTGCATGGCTTCAGAAGTAGAGGAACCGAAGGGAAAAAATATTCCTAAAGGAGATCTGGACCGATTATATCTTGATTTTTACTTTCTCGTCTGCGTAAAAAGTGCTAAAGGCACAGTATAAGATGACATCAAAGTTATTTTCCTGTATTCGTTTTTTCAAAAATTGCGTGTTTTTTTTATAAAAGCATCTCCCAAGGCGTTAATATGCACAATTCCAGAGCTTTGTATACATTACTGTATTTGCGAGTGAAAGTACTTGAAATGATTTCCAGTGAAGTTTCTCGAAAACTCAAAAGTTTTTTGTGAAAAAGCTTCAAATTTCGCATTTACAGTACGGTGTTTTCTTAAAAATAACTCTACATTTTTCAACGAAACATTCTCTATATATCGAGGTTTTACTCTTCTTTAATTTTATAAAAGTTATATTTCGAATCTACCTTTAAGAAATCGAAAACTTGAGAAAATAAAAAAATATATATATTTGGCGGTGAAAGATGACAGTTGGCACGAGGACGGGGCTAGACCGAAAAGGTAGCCCAGACCAACGATATTATAAAACTAAGTGCGAGAAAGTCTATGACATTCTGCAGAACAACTAGTTCACTTTGTAGTAGCTCGATCTGACATTTGTTTTCGGCTCTGTAGCATTTGGAGTAATGGCCACTAAGGAATAACGCAAGTGCAAGATTACTTATGACTGAGAATATGTACACGATCAAATTAAAAAACACCGATAAAAAGGTTTCTTGAGAAGATATAAATGAATTTGTCTTCTTGCTCACACTCAAATACTCATACAGGTTGGAATTCGGCACGTGGTTAGCGTCGGCTGAAGTAGGTTAGGTATTTTATCAACCCTCCAGGAGACTCATTAGAAAACGTGTGAACTTTTTGCGCGCAAGAAACAGAATTTCGTATACTGCCGTCATTCCTCGTCAACCGTTCTGGAACACGTGACACTGTACGGTTAATATCCTCCAGGAACGAGACGCCATAAATTCAGGCTGAATATTCTCATTTAGAGAAATGCCGTCGTAGGCGTTAACGTAAGAATTCCACCTGGAAAGTCGCTTTATGACCAGGAACGCAAGCAACTTCAAACAACGGGTAACGCAGGCAGATTAAGCACCCGAAACTCATTTCAATAGAATTTGGAAGTTCTAGGCAGTTAAAATAGAATCACTAAATTTTGTTTCCATGATAATCATAATTTCTTCGCATTTTTTGCTGAGTTTTTCGCAGTTTTTTGCTGAGTAAACAATACATTTGAATGACATTCTGTCTTTCTTCTCTATTAAAGCATTTAAAGAATGTTAGAAATAACTTTAGTCTCAGGGGATCCGTTTTTAGGATCAGAGGAACTGAAAAAATATAGAGTTGACTGAAAAGTGAATTTCCGATTACAATGAATCCAGAAGAAATCTTTAAGGGAAAAGAAAACACTCTTTTCGTTCGTGATGTTAAATGAATATTGACTGCAATCCCGATTTCTAAAAAGTGCTTTTTTTCTTCTGAGCTTCACATATTCTGTAATTGGAAAACTAGATTTATACCATTCTTCATATTTGTTCGTGAAATCCTTTAATTGAAACAGATTTTATTATTACGAAAAATATCCTAAAATTTAGTTTTGTAATTTACATGAAGCCCCCGGGACATTTTCAAAATTAAAAAAAGCTCCATTACTTTTTATTAAACTTTGTTGCTGGATAGTGTGAAGAACATTTAAGAGAATGGGACAGGTCTCATGTTTGTTGAACCCTGGTTTTTCGAAAATTGCGAAAGTTGAAAATATTTTCGGCGTCTTCCCACAACTAAAATATTAATGAGAGAGATTTTTTACTTAATGTTTAATTAAAATAATTAAAATTAAAAATTAATAATTAAATATTAATAATAATAATAATAATAATATAATATAATAATAAAATTAAAATAATTAAATTAATAATTAAAATTAAAAATTAATTAACATATGTTTATTAAAGATAGATTTTGAAATAAGGTCATGTACAATTTTTCGAAATTTTGAGTATTTTTTGCGTAATTTTGCTTGAAATATAGGCAATTTTGAATTTTATTTTAAAAAAACTTTTCCTCAAAAACGGCTCCTTCGTTTTTGATGAAATTGTGTTGTTAGATAGTCTGAAGGACGTTTAAGAGAATAGTGTAAATGTCATGTTGGTTGAAAACTGATTTTTCGAAAATTGAAATAATTCAAATTTTTTTCGGCATCTTCCTACAAGTACAAGTATCATGATATTATTTTTTCTCAATGAAATGTGTTGAAAAACTATCTTCAAAGAAGGCCATGGTAAATTTTTTGAAAATATGAGGGTTTTTTTTTTGTTTTTTTTTAATTTGGCGATGAAAATGTTCGCCCACTCCGAATTTACTGGGCATCGTGAACATAACTCCAGGCAGTTGTATGCTTCGTAAGTTAGAATTTGTATATTATTTCATATTTCTTTGTTCATTTCTCACATTCGAGCTTTTGTTACACATTTACAAATTAATATTTTAGAAATTATACAAAACCTATTTGAAATATATAAAATAAAAATTGCTAGCCTCCAGGGAATATCGGATTGAAATGCAACAATGTCTCTGCAACAACCACTTGGGAGCAAATTTCATGAATTACGTCTCAGAGTTGGGACATGATTTACCTGTATGAAAAGTAGTTATAATTGTCAAATTTGTGTTGATATTTGCTTGAAAATGTTTAGTTCTTGCACCAATTGTTCTACGATTTGTAATTAGTTTTACAAAAAGTGATTACTGTGATGTGTTCATTGTTTTAAATGTTTTTTGTTTGTTGTTTTTTGTTTTCTACAACAAAGTTTGAGATGAAACTCAAATAACTTTAAATTGAAACACGAAAGAGACTGAAGAAATGTTCTAAAGAAACGGACTTAGCCTATTAACAGCACGTAATTATGTACTAGAGATACACTGAGATAACTGACGAATTAAAATGCACGCCCATCTCTCATTTACATTCTCATAATGTCATATTACAAGAGAAGCCACATTGAAAAATGAAGTCATTTGTTTGTGTTACGCTTGCGCGCACGAAATCAGCCTTCTTTCTCAAATATCCTCTCATTTTAAATGCACCTTTTCGGAGTCTGCGATGAATAACTTATTCACTTTTTTCCTTATGAGGTCTAATATTTAACTAAAAAATAAATAGTATTAGTTGCATTACAACAAAAGGATTTTGCAGTGTATTTCACGTAACTCACTCTACGTCACATGAAAAATGTTTTAATCGTTCTAGAGAAAGGCTGTGGATCCTTATCTGATTTTAATGAGTATATTTATCTCTGTAACGGAGTCAAGCTAATTAATTTGAAAGCATGATATTTGGTTATATTTCAAACATTTTAAGATGCTTGTCAGTAAAATGCGTATAAGAATACACAATTAAAAATTTCAATTCAAATTGTTTAGGCCTGAAAAAATTAACAATAAGTCTGAGTCCGGATATAACAAGTTACAACACTCAGGAGACTCCCCGCGATGCTATACGTCATCATGGTATACGTCTCAGACGTGGGAGGAAACACATGCCAGTGCATATGTAATGCAGCAAACCTAAATTAACAACAATGAACAAATTAAAAACAAACCTAAGAAATATCAAGAAGACATTCATATTATCTTGCCATCAATATTTTGAATAAAATTACTGCAAAAAATTAAGATAAAACAAATATTTACCTCTAGATTTAGGCATTATATTTTCTACCATGAAATTATATCTGATTATTTATTAGACTACTATTGCACCGTATCTACGCGTGTAATTATTACTGAATATTTTGCACGCAATGTTCTCAATAAAATATACTGTAAATAAAAAAATGTACAAAAATATAAAACTAAAACCATCGATTGCCTACGCTATCAACTCCCGGAGATATTTGTAATCGAAGCAATCAACCGACGAAGTGCATTTACGGAAGTTGCTACTCGTGCATGCACCGTTCACAGAAGGAAACATCGCTGTCACTAACGTTAAGTTTGTAGTCATCTGACAGCGTTAAGTCCCTATCTGATCCTCTTCAGACGCGGAAGCAATGTAGCTGAAGCTTGGCAAATGAAGTTTTGTAGACCGGAAGACTTGATACTCGATTCCCGTAGTGGCGGGTTTTCTATACCAAGTAAAATAACTTCATCAGATGACGTCATTGCTCGCCCATGCTAACGGCCAACTGCTCCAAATTGCCTGGTTTTCTCCGATCAATTCCACTCGATTGCCCGAACAGACCGTATTCAACGAGCCACGAAGTGTTCTCTATGCGTTCTTCCCCATCCTGTTCCAGTGTCCATCCTGAGGACCGGTCAATGTGTTCAATCCTCATTTTTGAAAGATTTAATCCCCTCTGTCTCTAGCGGAATTGCATGGCGCGGTTGTCAGATAAAAGCTAGAATTGGGCTACAGCATCATCAAAGTTTTACGCAAGAATTTTTAACTGGGATGTGCTCCGAAAATGTAGGTGTGTAGTGAAGGTTTAGGAAAACTATGAGGTACTTCAGTATCACATAATGTAGGTAAAACACATTATATGTTTTGCCCCCAGATCGTGCTTTTTAGCGCTGCATGTAAGTTTGCATTTCTGCTTTTTTCTCATTTTGACTGAGCACGCCTCTGCCATCCAACCTGTGGTTGACCATATTTGTTCTTTGTTTAGCAACACATTAATACGCCGATCTTCCTAAAATTACATCACTCAAAATTATTTTATTTTGACTTTTCTGCCACTGGGGAAGCTTGTAAAATGTGCCTGTAAACGGGCGACAGAACTAGTTTTCAATATTTGTAATACGTACTATACGAACACAAAGCTTCAAATGTGGTATCACAAAAAAAAATATTCTTCGCAAGGTTGTGAAGTTTCTATCACTCGACGACTGTCATTAGGAAATCAACGGCATTATTTTACGATTATACCACAGATTCCGTGCTATCCTAATTACGAAACAAATTCAGAATTCCTCAATATGAAACGTGGCGCAATGACTGACTTAGTGTGACAGTCATTCGGATTAAAAGAAATGGTTGAGTTGTCCTCATGGTTTGTGGTATTCTAAACTTTTCTGTGGGTGTGGCAGTTAAAAAATTGGCATGAGATATAACTCCCTAAGGAAGCGACCGAATAAAACACTGAATGTCATAGAAGAAGTACACCTCTGGGGCCACTGGCCGTCGGCGGTCGGCGAAAGAGCTTGGGCGCTGGCGGTCATGAATCACGCTCCCAGGAAAAGGCATACGCGAGTGACGTTTACGCTCGCCAAAGAACGCCTACGCCCGGAGACGCGATCTCTTCGAGAGGCTGTCCTAAGAGACTTGGGCGCACAATAGCTCGTAAATACAGAAGTATTACAAGCGGAGAAAAAACATGCGCATGTGGGGGACAACAGACGCTCAAGTGCAGCGGGTCGTGTTACTACTTGGACAATGATGCTACTGAGGTTAAGACGGTGTTAGGGCTTTGTAGAACACACGTTTGGGAGAGGTAGAACAGAAATGCTAATTAAAATGAAAGCGGAGACATACAATATTGCTGGTTAGTTGATAGGTAGATTCGTATATCTGTATGCTAGTAACAGCACAAGGTAAAGTGATAGAAGTATTTGTAGGCGTTTGACAGAGATAATGCACTTGTAAATTGTTAGGATACTGATATTGAAAAGAACAGCTGCCTTCAAGATTCTTAATGGACAGCTGTTGACGAGAACAAAGTAACAAACAATTCCACTAGAAGTGACAGTACGAATGTATTGATAAGTTTTGAGACTACACAATCCTAAAGGAAATTATCACGTAATGTTAATAAATCATTGTCTAACGGCCAATCTGAACTCTAAAGTGGTGTTATGTGATATTCATATTTTTGCATGGTATTAGATACTGAATTAACGCGTATAGCGCTACCTTGAGGATGTTCAACTATAGTAGTTACAGGTATTTTTTTTCTATCTGATCTCATTTTATATGTGTAAGCATAGAGCATATTGAAAACATGGTCGTGCTCATTTAGAAATACGACGTCTTGTCTGTAAGAACCAAAGTGATAAAAACATTTTGGTTCCTTCGTAACAGCATTATTTTATAAGTGAATTTTAATAAATTAAACATTTATAAATTTATTCAAACACTTGAATGTCATTTCATAAAACTATTTATATAAGCATCTGCATTTCATATAATAAAATTATCACAAAGATAGACTCTATCACCCGAATGGGTGGGTAAACACATCACTCAGTTGCGACATCGACTCTAACTGACTCCGAAAGTCACTTCACACCCGCTGGCGCGGACTGAACATAAGTGAAATACACGTATTAGAGATGTCTGCGCGATGATTGCGCGTTAAACACGCGCCGACTTCCGAAATGAATGGCCGTCGCGGGAAAGGACAGGAGGGCAGCGGCCTCGCCCCAGCGCAGCGTCCAGAGCCGGTGGGAGAGCAGGGGGGAGGGGCGCCTGCAGCTGCGCCATTAACAGCTTCACTAACGCGCGTGCATCTATCACGCCCAGTTTCAATCCGCTCGCGGTAGTGCCGCCGGTGACGCTCCGGAGTCGGCCGCCAGTTGATGCGGTTCTCGTGCGGTTGTCTCCCCCTTTCAACTCGCGCTTAAACACGGTTTCGGATGGAATGAAAGACGTCGGTCCCATGTCGTAGATATAGAGGCGACCCCTGCATGGTGAACAAACCTGAGTATTTTTCAACCCTCATTTTGCTAGATGCAAGAGGTGTGGGAGTTTGTTATGTTGGCAGCAAGACTATTATATCAAATCTATAGTTTGTTTACCGATGTAAAGTAATTTAGAATATGTGGGAATAAATATTTTTGATTTTTAGTGTTGGTCAACAATGCTCGTTCCTGTTATTTTCTCTTACTACTAATACTAATAATTATTTATTAATACTAATAATATTGGCAAAGGATTGGGGGAAGGGACTCCGGGGTTTAAGAAAACTTGAACATAAAATGAAAGCATCAACTTCGTGCGTGTCCACGAGAGATTTGCTCAAGCAAATTCACAACAGATTTCATCGGAGTTTTCCTAGTCCTCTCATTCAGCTATTGTGCGTAAATTCATCCCATTATTATCACGTACCTGTGAATTCATCCATCTTTTCAAGAATACGACGTTGCTTCAAGTATTGGAATCTTATAAAATCGTCGCCGCTGACGCTTCGGATGGAAGGAAAGACCACCATCCGGCTGCCCGTCGCCCGCTATTCCCAGAGGAAAAATATTAGTCAAACACCTTTCTAACTCTGAGTAATGGGGTTCACAAACCGTCACTACATGCGGAATTTAATGGACCTTTGTCATTTACACTCGCCATTGTCATTTTGCCTATCTATCGATTTATTCACCATCTCTGGTATAGTTTTAGAATGAGAGACAAGTTAACTTCTACACACTATTTAAATTTACCCTACTAACAATTATTTTTACAAGTTCACTGCTTATTTTGAAAGGTTTTTGAAAGTTAGTTTAGTCAAATGATCATCCAATATTTTAGCAAGTCTCTGGCTTTGTTTCATTCATTTCCATCTAGTAGTTTCCTATTCTCTGACGTAAATTGTCGTAGCCCTCAACTCCCACAGTGCTTCCGTCTCCTCCTGCAACTACGACGCCCAATTGTTCACACGCTTCTTCATAAAAACCCTTCCATTCCCACCAGTGGCGAATCCTTAACATTATTTTAAGTATACCACACTTAATGGAAGCTACCTCGTCTGTTGTCTTTTATTTCGAGCTTTTTCTGAAATCTCAATACTACGAAAATCCGTCCTTAATAATTGTTCTTTAAGACAATTCCACAAACCACCAACTTTTGGATCATACACACACCATTTTCACAAAAACTTGAGAGAAGCGTGTCTTACGAACAACCAGAGAAGTACTGTTCACCGCAGTATTTTGCGGTGCCTACCGACCGTCCATACGCCTATCCTCCCCTCTCCCCGCCTTTGAAACATGAGGAGCCCACGGTTATCGCGGTTGGCATGCGGTGTCTTCTCCTGCGCTAGCAAATTCTCAGGATAGCATTAAGAACTGCTTGAAACTTCTCACTCTACCGCACTTCTGATGACTTCATTGCGCTTACGGATGCGGAAGAGTGACTGACTCGCGGTAGCAAAACAGAGTTAGTTTTCGCATTCGTTTTAAAGCTTTCAAAATCTCAATAACTTTTTAGAAGATTACCAAACTTATGAAATATTTATTATACACTTCGAATTACTAGGTATACCAGCGGTATAGGCGGTGTATCGGAGAATTTGCTACTGATTCCCACACTCACTCCCACTCAATGGTCATCCACCCCCAACCCCCGCCCCATTCTTCCCACCGCCGCCTGCCCCACCGCCTGCCCCGCCACTTACCCCGCCACTTACCCCACCACTTACCCCGCCGCCGGCCCCGCCGCCTGCCCCGCTGCTTGCCCCGCTGCTTGCCCCACCGCCTGCCCCGCCGCCACCCGCCACTTACCCCACCGCCCACCCCGCCACTTCGGCCGCCGCCTGCCCCACTGCTTGCCCCGCTGCTTGCCCCACGCCGCTTGCCCACCGCCTGCCCACGCCATACCCCGCCACTTACCCCACCACTTACCCCGCCGCCAGCCCCCGCCTGCCCGCTGCTTGCCCCGCTGCTTGCCCCGCCGCTTGCCCACCGCCTGCCGCCACTGCCCCGCCGCTTACCCCACCACTTGCCCGCCACGCCGGCCCGCCGCCTGCCCGCGCCCCGCTGCTTGCCCCACCGCCTGCCCCGCCACTTACCCCGCCACTTACCCCACCACTTACCCCGCCACTTGCCCCGCCGCCTGCCCAGCCGCCTGCCCCGCTGCTTGCCCAGCCGCCTGCCCCGCCGACTGCCCACTGTCTCCCCTCCCCAGCGCCTACGGTCGCGGAGGCACGGGTGACACGGGCGAGCGGCGAGGGAGCGGCCGGGGCGGGGGCGGCCACATCAAACAGCCCCGGCCGCAAACACACCCCCCGGCCGCAACCCTCAGATCTGCCGCCGCCGCCGCAGCCTCGCCGCTGCGGCGGGCAGGACCGCCGGCCCGCTTTAAAACAATATATAACCTACACCGGAATAATATTTTCCCCGGTGTTTGCTCAGAAACAACCCTTGTCAATAGCTGCGCGGCGGGCTCTTCTTCTGTTTCCCGAGGGCGGGGGCGCGTATTTGCAGCGGCCCTGCGCGGGGGACCTGCGCCTGCCCCCCCCCCCTCGAGGGGGACCTCGGTTCGGGAAAAACCACTTGGAACTTCTGAACTTCAACTCCTTCGCAGCTTTGTCGATATGACGGCGCGGAGCGTAAGAATATATGAGCTGATACTTCTGAAAGGTTGGAAACTTTGCTAGATATGGTATTTTTTATAGCAACCGGGTTCGATTAATGGTTAGATGTGGATGCATAATATCTCAACCCGTTAGAGAGCTTATTTCATCTAGAATGAATATCAGAAATATTGTAATTGAAACGTGTGAACTTTTCACACGTACCAGTCCTGTTAATAACAGAGTAAAGCGCATTTGTGAGCTATTTATAAACAAACAATAGAATAATTACAAATCCTATGCGCAATCACATTCTATAAAACTATGAAGGAAAAGAGAAAAAAAACAGTTCACAAATTTACGAATATTAAAGTAATATCTTCATGTTTATATTCAGAATCTTGCTGATGTATCATCAGTCTTATTCATGATTCTTTGCAAACTTGCTTGCAAACTTCGGGCGTTAAATTCTCTTTCTGGTCTTCGATAGAAATTCTTTGTGGTATTCGCAGAAACTGTATATATGGCTAAAGGGTAAATAATGAGCCCGATGCAAAAGATCCAAAGATAATATCGCTTTCAAATAGTAACTACCGAAAAATCATATTTAAATTCAATTGATTTGTCACTTTCCAGTCTGTATTTCAGAAGAAGCGATCGTTGTTTTTGTCTGTCATCAATTCAAATAAAGAAAAGTCTTGGTGAATTAAGAGAGTGAGTGATCGCATTCATTTTCCCTTGCCGTTTACATATTCTGTTTGACCCAATCGTAGGGTCAGTGTATAAGAAGCGTTGTACTTGGGAGCCGCGAACAATGTGAATGAAGTCGCATGAACGAATTTAAAGGCCGAGCGCATTCAAAAGTCCGTTAGCGAGCACACAGCGCCCATTGAGAAAGCGGCAGGAGGCGGGGAGGGCGGTGGGGCAACGGGGCCTCCCACGCAGCCGCGCGAACGCGCAGAGTCATCGCCCGCGTGGACCGACCGGCCACGGGCAGGCCCTCGTTGGCAGCGCGCCCGCCCACCCACCCGCCCCACTGCCCGCTCGCACTCCCGCTCCCGCTCGCACTCTCGCTCTCGCTCGCGCCCGCACCAGCCCACCGTCCGCCCCTGCTGGCCCGCTCGCCCGTCGGGCCAAACGCCCCACTCACCCGCCCGCCCGCTCGGCGCCGCCCGTACTCTCGCTTGCACTCCGCTCCGCTCCGCTCCGCTCCGCTCCGCTCCCGCTCTCGCTCGCTCTGCTCAAGCTCCGCTCCTGCTCCAGCTCCCGCTCCCGCCCTTTTCCGCCATTAGCCATTTAACTCCACCTGCCCATCCCCACCAATCCATCATTGCCCGCCCACCTGCTCGTCCGCTCACTCAAAACGGTAACTTACCCCACCCACCCATCCGGCCATTCACCGCCCGCGCTAATGCCCGCTCACTTAATCCGCCCGCACCCACCGCCGCACTCGCATTACTCCGCTTGCTCGCTCGTCACCTCGCCACCCACCGCCCGCCCGCTCATCACCTCAACACTCACTCGCAGGCCCGTCCTTTGCTCGCCCATAACTCGCCCACCTGCTCGCTCGCTCGCTCGCTCGCTTGCTTGCTCGCGAGCTCGCTGATGCGCCAAGAGCTCACTCAGTTCCCCGCCCGCCCACCTACCCACCTACCCCACCACTCACCCATTCACCCACCCGCCCACGAGCCAATGGCCTGCTATCCATCGCAAGCTACCCATAGCGCAGAGCTCATCCCCTCCTTCCTCTCAAGGCCTAATTGACATTTTGAGCCCCATTTCCCTGGTCATCGTAATTTGCATTTCAAAACATTATTTTCCCCTCTACAGATCTATTTTTCTTTATTTCAATTAAGATGCATGTGTGACAATCGTCAATCAAATAATGGTATTTAAAAATTAATCAAATAAAGGCTGATATTTGAAAAGATCGGAGTAGATGTAACGGATTATTTGCAAGAAAACTAGTAATATTTTGAACATATTTTTGCTGTGTGTTACATGAAGTATCAATTTAAAAAAATTAATATATTTTGAATTGTTTATATCAAATATTACCTAATTATATTTTAAAATCATCGGAACAGCAAAAATATAGAAAGTTAGTTTCCGTTTCCGTTCAATTGTTTTGTAGTGGAGATGAATCTGTATTCTCTATTGTTGCAGTTTTGATTCTGTTTGAATTTACAATTTAATATCCTGCAATTTCGTTGAACCCGAAGTGAACGAATTTTTAAAATATAGAGATATAAATAAATATATCTCCCAATTAGTTTTCTTTGACGTCTTATTCATTCTTCTTCTAGAATTCACCAAAACCATAAATAGATCAGTTGGAAGATACAGCTATCCTCCCAACTTTTTCCCTATAGAACCACTTTTCTCATTGTGCACAGGATCGTCAAACGCTCTCCCATCTTATGTCATTAGCACACCCAATTCACAGCCCACACGAGCATTAACGCGACACACGCCCAGACCCATCCCCGCCCGCAAGCCGCCGTTCCAGATCTGACGCAGGTCTGTCGCAGGCCTCGGACAAAGCGCAGGCGGCGGCGGCGGCGGCGGCGGCGACGCCGGGCGCGCACCGTTAGTGGCTGCCGACGCGTGGCCGAACCAGTCTCTCCGCCACCGCGCCCGCGGGGCCGGACGCGAGCAACGCGACGGAGGCAGGCGAGGCGAGGCGACGCGCCAGCTGCCCGCCCGCAGCAAGGCCGGGCACTGCGCCGCCACCGCCACAACAGCCACCACCGCCGCCGCGCCGCCGGCGCCGCCACCTCCGCCGTCGCCACAACCGCCGCCGCTGCCACCTCTACCTCCACCTTCTCCGCCACTACCACCGCCTCTGCCACCGCCACTGCCATCGCCACTGCCATCGCCACTGCCCCCACCACTGCAACCGCCACTACCACCGCCACTGCCACCGCCACTGCCATCGCCACTACCACCGCCACTGCCATCGCCACTGCCAACGCCACTACCAACGTCACTACCACCGCCACTGCCACCGCCAATGCCACCGACTTCTGGCATCTCGTCCCCGGTGCTCCACTCCCGGCGCCCCACCCCTCACGTCCCGCCTCCATTGCTCTATGTTTCCCCCACAGTAGATGTGTCGAGGCGGGGGCTTATTAGTGTATAGAACACACATTCTTTTACTACTGCCTTGCGATTTAAGTAGGTGGTGGGAGAGGTTTTATCTTATGCATAATAGGTAAAACTATGTTAATTCTAACTTAAATTTAATCTTGTAAATTTCACGATATGCTCTTTGGTAGAATCGAAGTAGAAAACATTTTAATGTTGAGGATTATTTGAACTTATATTGTTAATAACTAGTTGTGAATGATATTTTTCTTTTTTAATTCATGCAATCTTCATATTGTATTTACATTATGAACCTATACATTATTCACTCTCACTGCAGTAGACTTCAGAGCTTCTTTCCTGTTCGCTACGGCATGTCCCTTCTCGGTCCGGAGTGTAGGTGGCGCCCAGGGGGGGAGGGCGGTGCCCACCCTGAAAATTTCGAGAGGGGCCTCGTAGTCCTACGTTATAAACATTTTATTTCCGTAAATATGATTATTTCCTGTCCCCCCTTTCTAAGCAGACAATTTGGGAAATTGATAAATGACATCTTGGGATGAGGCTCTCCAAACCAACTGGCAACCCTGTAAATAGTTCAACGCAAACCTATTGTATTAATTGTATGATTTAAATTATTTTATTCTCCTTGTATTTTGTTTATTTACTAGTCGTACATCATTACATACATTATTTATATATCTTCTGTGAACAAAATACATGTTTAATAGAAAAGGTTGCCAGAGGGGGTTCAGAAATGTAAGTGCCCCCTCTTGTTTTAGTCTGCGCACGCTCAAGGTGGCGCTTAAGTTCGTGCAGACCCAAGCCACGGGCGCCTAAGTTCGTGCAGACCCCCCGACCACGGGCCTGGATCGCCGCGGGCCTTGACTAGCGCCGCTCCGTTGCGTGCCCAGGCCGCGAAATCGCCACGCGTGCGGATGACTGAGCGTGGGCCTTTTGGTATTATATGCGACTAACAGCTGGCGTTTTTGGAGTCGTCCCACACCATCGGCCAGGACTGTATTGCGATATGCATAATATTGATTCACGTGGCCCCATTGATATTTCTATTCCACAAACCATATTATGAATATATATTTTACTACATACATTTTGTATGTACTGTAAATGGTATGCAACACTTAAGTAGGGATTCAAAGCAATGTTTACACACTAACAATCGAAACATATATTTGTCAACCTATTGATTATTCTTTAGTGTTCCCACATTTTCGAAAGAAGTAAGGAATGTCTAATTTCAAAGCCATGAGAAAATTTATTTGAATAGACAACTTTTGAAAATGCGTATCATTGTTATATACATGTCCTCTTGAGAAGGACAAGCTATGTATCAAAATTATTCATATGCCGCTCAATGTATTTGTGGCAGATTGAGAGCCAGTTGTCGAACACTGGTATTGTACGTAATTTTAATCAATGTATTTCCAAGGGAGGTGTATTGTCAGTCAGGGTGACCCCAGAACTAGCTTAAGAAAGATGTCACAGGGGGGAAAAGAACCGGTGCTTCCTTGCAACAAAAAATGCTTCGTTAATTTTTAATTATTTTCTTTAATACGCATACGTTTAAAGTTTAAAAATAATAACGAATTTTATATTTGTCTATTCTAGAACTAAATTTGGGTATACAATATTTTTAAATCAAATATACGTACATTTGACATGCATGTTACATTAGTGAAGTCGCTCAATAGAACAGAAGAATTTTACTCATCGTATCACATTGAACTGACATTTCTCTTTACAGACGAAAATGTTTGTTCTTTACTGTTACGCAGAAAAGATATGTAACAGGAGTAATTCAAACTGTAGTGGCGTAATCTTCATTAATGTAGCTTCGAAAATAACCCTTTAGTATTCTACCATTGTAACAAATTATGTTTAAAAATATTTTCAACTCTGTGCAATGAATCATTCTTCGTATAAAAGAAATATTGTATTTTGACTCTAAATAAATAAATATATAGGCATTAGATTTTTCAAGGTTAAATGTTGTTAACCCAATGAATATTCGGAAAGATGGAACATGTTTTACATAATTGATACAATTCCATTTCTGCCATAAACTGGATGGAATATAAATGCCAAGGTGGTCTGGTGGTACAGATGTGCTTGAAAGATATTTCATTTTCTGGTTAAATAGATGAAAATTTTCAGGAAATAAAAGACATGAGGGGAAATAAACTTTAAATGATTGGGATGTATTAAAAAAGCCTGTAATGCTTAATTAGAAGAATGTAGTCTCATCGGAATACGAAGGATGTGAGATTTTGATTTCGGTTTTTGTTTTATTTCAGTTATATTATTCATTCTTTCATTTTTGTGAATTTTACTTATAAAATGATGCATTCTTGTATAAGATTATTTACTTTGGAAAATAATCGCGACGGATATTATCGTGGATTTAGGATTAGTAAAACTATATTTTGCTTACTTTTAAAAGTAAACCTACTTGCCTCGAAAAATGATTATATCGTTCCGGTGGAAAATATATCAATACCTAGAACCAAATCATAAATCCATTATTTTCATAAAATACGGAATTAGCAATAGTAGTCTGAAAAAGACTGAATTGCAGATGAAGATAAGCAATTGTATATAATTCCTTCACTCGTACAGTACTGATTTTTAAATTGTATTTTGAGGCAGAAACCATCCACAATTAATACATCATTTTTCTCGAGTATATTTATATTCATGTTTTCGGTCAATTACTCATATTTAAACTTTGTTTTTAGTGGTCCTTTCAACCTAGATCTGTTAATAATATGTGATGGGCTTCAATACTTTTGCGTTTATGCACAGTTCAAACCCTTTGATTTCATGATGTTTTAAAAATTGCAATAACTCTCACTGCCGGGTGTGTTAAGGGATTTTTTATTTCAGTAGTCCGCAATATAGCCCTATAATGCGGCACTCGTTTGTATAACGTAGGCCTAAAATGTTAGAGAGCGGCGAGTTCCTCAAGGAAGAGTCACCAAGTAAATTAAAATAGTCTCGAGAATCTCATTTAATGCCATGAAATATTCCTTGGAAAATTAAATTTTTTACGTTAAACAAAGCATGATTGAAATTCACGACCTGCAGAACAGTGTGTTACTGATCAAAATTTTCTCAAGACGTAAACGAAACTGAAATGCGTATACTAGAACTTATGAACTTTTCGTCGAAAAGGAGTTGGATAGCGAGAAAACATATCAGTTTGAAAAAAAAGTGTCCTTGATCTCTAGTCAGCGGTGAAAGTTGTCAGAAGTGCACCGAGCTCAAGTTTCTTCTTTGAGAATTTTTTTTTCATTTAACTGTATTGTAGAAACGTTTAACCAATTTCTGTCTTGTGACACCTTGTGAGTGTGATATATTACACGTAAATTAGTATGGATTTCAGATAATTAATTTTTTAAATAAATTAATTATTTTTGTTTTGTTGAAATGCCTATGAATCACCAAAGGCCACGTAAAGAGATAAATATCAATTATAAATGAAACACCTAGATGATGAAGATAGTACTTTCCCAAGTTATTAACGTACAATGCCGGGTATTATTATGATAAAATAAATTTCAACATTTTTTCTATGATGAATGTTCTAATTGTATTTTACTTACCGAAAAAAACAATGAGTTATTGTTAATTACGAATATGTTTGTTCGATTATTTATGGAAAACCTTCCTTAAAGTGTAGTATCTTATAGTGAGAAAGAAATGTCAAATGAAAGCAATACAGGAGAATTATTTAAAGCAATGCAGGAGAAACACTTATTCTGAGTCGACTCCGACGCAACGTCGAAATGCGCAGACATTTCAGTTTATCAGAAAAATTACTAGTGTTAACAGCAGATGTTCAATATATTCGCTCAATAAAACCAGAAAATAATGTTTCAAAGCAAAGGTATTTATTTTCCAATTACAAAAGATGCTGTAAGTATTTTTTTGGAAATGTTTATAATGACGTGAGTTAATTTATCCTTTAATAATATTTTTTTGTAATCCGGCTGATGTTTCTCAGGCTCGCGCTATGATCGTCTATTAGCCTTCAGCTCTGACTGTAAAAACTAGCTGCGAATGGCGTCATTTGCAATGAAACTTTACTCATGGTTAATTTGGATGAACGGCATAGATTAAGGCGCTATTGCCAGTTATTTCTTGTCTTTGAAAGAAATTGGTCATACGTATCTCGGTGTGAAATGAATTCATCGCAATGGATTCCGCAATTTCAGATCCAGTCATTACAATTGCATTAAATTTCGGTACAGTATCGACACAAGAAAACTCAGTCACATAGCATAAACAAAAATATGCAGGACACATTAACCAGATCTCTCCACGCAAGATCTTCATGAATAGAATTATACCAATATCTATCGTATTGAAGTATTGTATATTGGACATTATCATCTATTGTATAGGATATTTCGGAGGGTATGGCCATTTCATCCAGATGAATTCTTCCGATGGCGATAATACTTCGACTCTCGACTCCTCCCAGTGGTCCGTCCTCCTCCAGCCCATTTCCAGCGAGGCCCTTCCTGAACAGCTGCCGTCGTCTCGCAGACATTTCTTAGACGCCGCGGCGCGCCACCGCGCCGTTGTGAGTCGCAATGACATGGCAAAGTAGACGCAGTTACGGGCGAGGAAGACACTGGACGGCGCGGCGCGGCGCGGCGCGCGCGGGCGGAGGGCAGCCGGGCTGAATGGCAGAAGCGGCAGATGAATGGGCACAGCAGCCTCCGCTCCTCTCTCTCCCCCGCCCTCGCTCCGCAAGGCCTGGCCGCTTACCTGTGCGTTGCAATGCAGCGGCTGTCCCCTGGTTTTACAGCGCCGTCGTTGTGTCCGACCGCTGGCGGAAGTCGTCATTCATGCCCTGATGGGGCGCTCGGATTGATCTATGAAGGCGCTCGCGGAAAATTCTGTGAATGATGTTCTCAGGTGAAATAATCATTGGCTGCACTGTACATCTTTCTTTCATGGATTGGTTCTTTTATGTTTTCCACGATTTTTTATTTATTTATTTATTTTTTATTTTTTTATCTTTGCCATTTTCTCTTTGAACTCGAAGTGTGTTTCTCTCACTTCAACACTTCTGAGAACCTGCCGAACAATACTGTTGATTAAAACATTCCTTCATGAGTGCAATAAAAACGTCTAATGTTCTGTCCGTTTGAAAATGATCACGTTCGCTGCAGGTTGTTTTGTACCTCCGACGTTCTCGAGGAGAGGATGAAAAGCATTGGTATGCAGCTGGTTATCCTGGAAAGTCTCGCTGACGTTTTTCTCGAGGGCCGATTCACACATTACGAAATACTTTCCAGAGCTCATGAGAGACGCACGGGATCTGCGCCATTGGTTCCCACGATGAATGATATCGTCCTCTGTCAGGTGCTGGAAGAGGGACTGCAAAAGCCTTGGGCGAAATTTGAGCACCATCGAATAAGAATGTTAGATTTCGTGAATGTACTTGAAAAATGAAAAAGAACATTAGAAAGTTAAGAAAAAATTCATTTGAAGAAGTTTCTCTCTTCTGCACAATACAATCCAGAAGAAAAGTGGAATTTATTTCTGTGGTATTAACTAAAGAAATCAGACCAGTAAGGTTTCATATTTACTACTATTTGCAAGTTAAAGAACCGGATTTTGTACAACTTTGTTGTCGGGCTAAGAATGTTCAGATGGTTGAAATAACATTACATGCATAAAATAGACAAAAATAAAAAGATAAAAAAAGAACTGATATAAATTATAACAGTTTTCCACTTGAAAAGGGAGATCTGGGAAACTTTTAATTTTTTTTAAAGAAGGCAGTACGCTACATTTGGGAACCTTAACCCTACACGATCACGAAAATTCCTCCGCGCACATGTGTGACGTTGAGCTGTTACTCACTAGAAGCACTCGGCCGGGCGCAGAGTGAGGCAGCCATTGTTTATCTTGGCTCCGCATGAACATCGCTTGCAAAGAGAAGGGGAGGCGCGGTGCTGCTGTTTGCCTATTCTTTTGTGCGGTTGACCTTTTGCTGCGCCTGCGCCTCAGCCGGTTGCTCAGTGCGCACACTGCCTTTCCTCTGGCCATCGCCTCCCTGACAAGCCAGCACCTCCTCTGCTTGTTTGCTGTTCGCTTGTATCTGACTACTGTGACGGAGATTTTTTTGATCATTTTTTCGGTACGACTGTGAGTGTGAGGATGTGACGATATTGTCGTATGACGATGTGTCGATGTATACCTTTGTCGACTTTCAAACACACGAAAGCTCTTTGAATATTGAGCATGTTTTTTGTCAAATATATTAAGCAAGTTTCAATCTATAAGCTCAAACTCACTAACTTTCCGTTTTTTCTTCGAACATTTTCCCGATGGAGACGATTATCTTTTATATTCTACTGCGTTGCATTGCGAACTCTACACTAATCGCTAACATACTTCCAGGCTCATTGTAACCAGCAGAAAGTTAGATCATTCGCATCAAAACATACACGAAATACAAGTGACTATCACCCAAGCCCAAGCAAGGATTCAGATTCATTACCGTTCGCACTGGGTAGAGTCGGTGCGTGGGCGAAACACCAGGCAGACTAAATCTAATTTTAAAATGGAAACAATTCGATGCCTATTTTAGACCCGAATTTTCTGATCCATAAGTCACAAAACTCTGCTCACGCCCCAAACGCTACTGAAATCAAAATATGACTAGTCACCTGTTACAGACATGTAACACATGAAATTTAATTTTAAAATGTAAACATTTCGTTGCCCGTTTTAGACCCGAATTTTGTGATACTGAAAAGTCACAAAATTCGGCTAACATAGAGGCAGTACCTCAAATAAAGTAGACAGATCGTTGAATTATGGGTTGACATTATTGAAACCAAAATACGACTAGTCAGCTGTTACAAACATGTATTGCAAAGTTACCGACTTACATCTTTGAAAGCTGTACCAACTCCATGGGTCCCCTCAGAAAGCTTTGCCGGGGGCGTTCAAAAGGGTGATGGGTTACTGGGGCAACTTACCCCTGGCTCCGACTTAATTGAGGCCCCGAATTTTCTTCATTCAAAAGAAAGAAACATATTTTTCTCTCTAATCCAAATTTAACGCTATATGTTTGTATCCTGATGCGTGGAAAAATGGATTCTGTTTATTTGAAGGGTAGGATTCTTTTGTTTGAAAAAAAAGGGGCCCCCTTGTTCAACTGCCCCAGGCCCCTGGTTCTCTCCGGACGCCTCTGGGCATTGCTCTCTGCTGACCACCGCTCAGAGAGGTTCAGATGATGATGTTTCAATCAGTGTGCAGCAGTCTCCTCGAGGAAGTAGTTCCCTTGACAATAGAAGCAGTACTTCTAAAAGTCACGCAGTGTGACACCGGGGAAGAGCTACAATGCCTCCTTTGCGCCGTCTTTTTGTTCAGGTTTCGCTTTAGGCCTTCTGACGCAAGACGCGCTTGCGATAGAATGCAAAGTGTCGCTCTCACACGCACCCTTAATCACATATTGAAAAGTAATATCTTCTATTTAAGGCTCACATAAAGGCGGTACCCCAAAAGAAAGTATAATTTATGAACTACGCCCAATTTTAATTTTTAAACAATCGCAGGATGTCAAGGTACTTCCTTTGTTTGAAAGAAATGCTCCACAGTGGCTTTTCTGATTTTTTTTGTTGAGTGAGGAACGTCCGAATGGAAAGCTATTAAGACTAGCAAGTTACTTGTATAACACAAAAAACTTGAAAACAAGAAACAGAATTATAGCCAAAATATTGAAAATATGCTGTAGAAATATGCAGATGCCCGAACTTCGAGAACAAAGCGGAGAAGGAATGCTTTTGTTTTGTACTGACAGGCGTCCGGGAAATGAAGCTGGTAGAAACAAGCCAATTCATCCTAAACATTTGGCCAAATTCTCGCAATTCTAGACCAGCAAGACGCTCTTTCAAAAAAGGAACAGTTTTTTTTCATGGATGTTTAGTATAAGATTAATATTCAAAGACATAATTATTCATTCTTAAAAATACAGTAAGAGTGAAATTAAAAGAATACGTAATCTTCGTTTCAAGAAACAATGGACTAGTCGAGAACAGATTTGTTTTTGTTTTTTGGATGAAGTAAAGATAAAATTCATGCCGATAACGAACGTCGTTCGTATTTTTCCTCTATTTATGGATCCATTTTATTTTATCCGTTCACCATAACGAGCTCTTATTTCTATTGCGCATACATTTCATGGTTTATTCTTACAGCCATCCTCTGCGATATCTCATCTACCTGAATATTTTAATGTTCTTGTATGAACCTACGTATGAAACGATACTTTTTCACTGGGTGCACTTCTGCAACGCGTGTCCATAAACTTAAAAATAATGAATCGTAACATTCTGGTTATCATTAGCAAATTAAAGCCCAGCGAGTTTGTTTTGTTAATAACTGCCCCGTTTCGCATTCCCGAACATGCCCCCGGTGCGAGACCGCGACGAATCACAGTCGCGCAAAAGCAAAAGAAATCCCGAAGAATCATTAAACCGTTACAAATGACATGTCCCGGTACCGTTAGAATAACCATTCGTTACGTTTTTCATCTCGGAGTACAAGGAATGCACATTGCACGATTTACTGCTGCACCGTTGAGGAAGACTTACGGGGCCCGCAGCTTCACGAACGGCGCGTCGCGTCGAAAAACCTGACTTCGTTATTAATAACGCAGCGCCGGGGCACACCGCCCGTTCACATCGCACGAGGAATGCGTATGCCCCTCAGCGGCAGCGAATGTCGCACAGGGTGGACCCCGGCTTGATGCCTGCCGTGCAGCCCGGCTCGCAAAAACCGCTGTTCGCCCGGCGGCCGACGAATTCACACAAAATGAATGGCGTCCAACGTCTTTAACGATATGAGAAGCTATTTATTTCTCTGC
Organism: Teleogryllus occipitalis; assembly: GCA_011170035.1. Classification (NCBI taxonomy): domain Eukaryota; kingdom Metazoa; phylum Arthropoda; class Insecta; order Orthoptera; family Gryllidae; genus Teleogryllus; species Teleogryllus occipitalis. The sequence goes on along the minus strand of BLKR01003190.1, from coordinate 68,479 downwards.
TTGTTTGAAGGGTTCGAGTTTAGCAATATTAGTTCTAATTAGTAGTGTGGGAGCACTCTTTGTTCGAAAATAATCGCATAAATAACCTGGAAATCAGGTTGTTCAATCTTGTTGTAATGGTCTTTTGCATTTGTAAGAATTTTTATGTAAAAAAATCACTTTTTGATAAAGTTCCTCTTGTTTCATTCTTTTTTGATATTCAAAAATTAATATGCAATTTGCATATACATTAAATTGAGTTTTATATTTTATAAACTTTAAAATATTAATAAAAAATCATAAAAATCCAATCCCCTGTCTGATATTGTAGACTTTGTGGAATGTAGTAATCCACTGTACTTCATTCACAGTAAAATAGAATAAGGATAATGTAATTAAATAAAAATATACAAGGTATTCTTAATTATAGAATATTAAGAATACTAAAAAATATATAAAAATAAGAAAAAAATGAAATAGGAAGATTGGGAAAATCTATTAAATGTTTTATGCATTTATATTCCCTTTATTAAATGAATTTGTTCATTAAGTAAATTTTACTTCACATCAAAAAAATCTCGCTTCACAACCAAATCAAAAGGTATTAAAATCATACCACTCAATTACAACTCAACGACAGACGTAATGCACATTCATTTTTAAAAGCATCAATGTCTGTAATTGACAACTGATACTTTAATTCGTGAACGTAGAACTAATGGAAAAGAGAAATGAAATTATGTCTGTTGTTTAGAAAATGTAATTTTCAAAGTACATAGTTTTCAAATAAACTTCACTTTCTCATATCAGATAAAAATTAAACAAAAATTCAAAACATACCCTGGGACCAATACTGTCTTCATTTCTTTAATACGTCAAATCTAATTATTATTAATATTAAAATATTCATTTAAAAATTCAGCGTAGATGTAATTCATTAGTTCACTGTTTAAAAAAATCAACGACATGATATACAATAAAAATCGCTGGATATGAAGTGAAAGGAATATTTCATAAAATGATGCGTAATAATCACAAATTATCTTATTAATTTATTCAATGAAATGTATGTGTATAATGGTAAATGTATCATTCAATATTCTTGTAATTAATAAATATCTTTAATTATGTTATCTATTGCAAAATTATGTTTTCTCTGAATTTTTGTGATAGTCATGTCAAATTCAAAATTTCCCCATATATATTAAACGCAATGAAATTGATTACATAAATCATATTTAATTAACGTAAATAAACAGAATAAACATGTTAAAATTTTGAAGAAATAACATTTTACAAAGAAAATAAATATAAAGATAGAATTTCATAAACTTCCAAACCTAAAGACATTTTGGGTGTCGAAAGACCGTACATATGTAGGTGTTGTGTTATACATTATGAATCCTATTTTATTTATTTAAATTTGATGATTTTATAGCATTACATCTGTGAGAATTTTGAATTAATATTTACTCTTCGTATACAAGAAAATAATGGTGACTTTATGCCAAGCATCTTGCCGAATCTCGAGTAATTAACAAAGAACTGCCAATAAGGCTTTAGACATTCAAAAGGTATCGTTTTCTCTAGCCGAAATTTAAAAAGTCATGAGCACTAATACAATCTGTAACATAATTTCATGCGTACCCGCGATTGTATTGCTTGTGGAACTTCTGTAGACACAATTGGGTAGTTTTTGAGGCGCGCAAAGCGATTTCGTAGTTGAAGTGAGTTTGGTGTTAGAAAGAGAGTTGGAAATTGAATTTTCTAAATTCAGTAATACTCAGTAGGTTTCCCTAAATTGGTTTAATTTGGCGTGTATTTTGATTTTGTGTGGCGTCTCGGGAAAAAATTTACAATAATATTACAAAAATATGTACTTCGCAGTCTCTTAACGATTGTTAGATTACTGTTACTAATTTACTGTTAAAGAAATTAAATTGTGTTCTACTCTTCATTATAAGGAAATAAGATTATCTGAGTTTAATTTCGTCGCGTTATTTTTGACGAGTTACCCCGGATATCTTCTGTATAAACACTAATGGTTTTCATTACATCTTGAATTACGATAGTCTGGCATACATTTTATTGATCAAGGATTCCAAATTACAATTTTAGAAAAATTGATAAAACATCAATTGTTGATCAATTTTTAATGTTTATTTTATGTGACTGTTTTCCAACAACTCTGATCGTCTAAAATAGAAATTTGAAATCCTTTATCGATAAAACTAATGGTTTTCGGTTATAAAGAAATTTGAACCTTCCACTCAACCGAATTTAATGATTTTTGCTGTGAATGAAATGTGGGGACGTAGATATATTACTTGCTCTTATTAAGTGGTTATATAGTACAGGTTATACAGCCGCGCACGCCGGCGTGCCGCGCCGCCACGCCGTGTCGCCCATCGATTTTCTTGGGCGCCGCCGCCGCCGCTTCCGTGAAGAACTGCCCTCGAAGGCCGCCGCCAGCGTCGAGATTCGCTGCCGGACCCTCGGGAGCCGACCTCCCTTCTTTTCCCATCCCTCCCTTCCTTCCCCTCTGTGCTTCATACGCTAAGGAGAAATGGTTATGTACTCTTTTAAAGAAATCACCATCACAAAACAGCTATTGTTGGAAAGGGAGTTAGACCTTGTCTTGCATCAAATAGATTTAACCCAAAAAATGTAATTAAATATAAAAATAAAAGGAAAAGAGCAGGTACTCGTGTACCCGCAAAAAGCGTTACGCTACTCAAAATCGGCGTTTAGGAAACTCTGAAACGAGGAGTCCTAGTCTCTTAAAAATAGTCCCTGAAGGAAACGAGTTTTTTCTAATGCTGTGGCATCTAAAATGCGACATTTCTCAACATTGTATTTCATTTCTGGATCATACTTCTTGAAATACTTCTTGGAGCGGAACTTCTTGGAATACAGGAAGGCAGTTGGGACCCAGTATGAAGCAATTTCGTAGTAACACCTTTTATTTATATTAAATTGTATGAATTAATTTCTTTACTTAGATGAACTTATATACAATTATGATCAAATTTTAACACCAAATGTGTATTTATTTAATAGTAAATCCGTATGTTCTCTGGTCAGTATAATATTCAACACAACACATGTTTAAAATCACGATAGTAATAGTGTCAACTTTCCTTAATTTTACTGGTAAAAAATACGATTTTCTTTTAACTTTCATTGTCTTGAAGTATGTACTTCTTAAATTAGATTTTATAATTCTAACCGATTTTCTGTCTGAAGTGTTATTTCCATTGCCTAACTCTTCTTGCCGTCAGAAAATATCCCTGATCAACTTCAACTGAAACGAGAACTAAAATTTTCTCGCCAATTAGCTATTGCAGGTTCCTCTGGGAACAGTTCTTTATCCAGTCCAGGTTTAAGGATAATAATGCAGGCAATTCTATTTAGGAAATAATCAGTCACTACACTATTTCCAACCAAAAATGATCGTTTTCTTTTTCAAAAATTATATTTATTTTCTCATTAATTAATATATTAAATTCCTATTGATTTTAAAATGAATGGGACATTCAAACGATCGTTAAAATGATTTATTAAGTTCCTTAAGTGCTAATTTTAAATTCGTAAATAAATAGTTACAACTCATTTTACGTTTCATCCCAGCTCTTAACATGTAAATGAAATAACGTCGCAATTTGTAATGGGGTACTGCAGTGCATGAAAAATTTGAACATGAATAGTGTACCTAATTACTTATTACACGAATCGAACAAAGGTTCCGCAGTGCTCGCCAGTTTGCCCATGCACTTCCAAAACAACCCCTTCGGTCAGTGCCCCCACCCCGCCGGACGGAACCCTTCGTCGCCCCATCGCCGGGAGACGGATCGTCAGACAGCCCCTGCGCGGAATTTACAGCCGCCTGCGCCGCAACTCGAAATGAGCAGCGATTTCGATTTTATATGACGGCCCGAATGCGATTCGCCCTCGCACGCAATACGCCGCGGCGGATGCGCGGCCGTGGGCGAGGGACGGTTCCGTGAACGACTCCTTTGCACCCCTTCGCTCGTAGCCCCGGGGGTTGGGAAGGGGGAGGGGGGGGGTGGGGGGTTGAGTGCAGCTGCGCGCTCTTGGCGCATCTGGTTGTGCCGCGCCGCTCAGTCGCAATTAGCTCTCTGGATTTGTCACCCGCCCCCCCGGCGGCCGCCTCGCCCGCAAAAAAATCCAAAATTGAAAATTATGGACCCGCTCGGCGCCCCAGGGCTCACATCACCGCCTTCGGTATTTATGGAGTGGTTATTGCTACTTGTTACTACAGCGACGCAGAAGGATATTTTTCTCGGGCGGGTTTTTGCTATGGTTCAGTAGCTGCTTAAAGTTTTAGTACTGAGTTTCAGTGCTCCAAAAAGAAAATGCACTGCTTCCTTCAGACTTGTTTCATTTATCATATAAGTATCAAATTGATCCCTTAGTCCTTAAATAATACATTTTTTGTTGAAACATAAACATCTAATAATTTCTAACCTTACGCGTTTCTATTTTCTTACACTCTCCAATGCTATTTGGCTGGCTCCTTTAAATCTTGTAAAACAGAAAACAAACACTTTTCGGAGCCATTTTCAGGGCTGAAACGCTTGGTCGTTTTGTTTAATCCTGTCATAATTATCATCTGCGGCAATAATTTTGATCCTGGTTTATTGAACAGTGTTTTCCTTACGATCCTGTCTTACTAGAAATGAATAATAATCTCTCAAACTTAATGTCTGCACCAGAGACTGGGAGTCTAGAATGTCACTATGTTGAACTTTCTCTGTATTTATAAAGCAGTCCTTACTACCAGTTAATAGTACTTTCTCGCGGGTGACACTTTCAAGAAGTATTCTTACAGATAGAAACAGTGTGTGCATGCGCTAAAATTTTGTGTGAATTTCACCCATGCCTTGGTAGAAATCTGAACTTTAGGTTTGGAAATAATAACAGCAAAGAAGTCATTTACAATTATTGTCCCAAGCCGATTTTCTTCTCGGAGTGACTATCGTGTTGACAAGTTGAAAGTAGGACTCAGCCGCTTTGTGTAGGAGTAAATACTCTTTCTTCACATTTAAAAAAAGAAGAGTAACGAACATGTATTTATTTTGTCAGGTTGTTGCGCTTGTGCTCTCATTTGAAATGAAAAGTATGGGTATTATATTTGTACCAGGTTCTAGCATATGTGGGGCACAGAATCGTTCGCAATTTATACGCAATAAGTTAACGACGAATACTTGTTTTTTTCGTGTGTGGCGAAATTATCACCTCATAGGTTAGCCTTAATTAAAATTTAAAGCACAAGACTTTTCCTCTCTTTCTTCTTATTTCTACCCATTTAATACAATTAGTGGTTGCCAATCGCTAAACGCCATGCACTGAACGAGAATAGTGATGCAAGATACTAAAATAAGTTCCTCTTTATTTTGCGAGGAACACCATGTTGAGATTTTCCATATGTTAACGTCCGGGCATATGCAGCCGGCATAACGATGTCCGGATGGCTGCGATGGGTACTCAGGACCCAATTCTCGCAAATCACATCCCGCGTGAAGTGGCTGCGACCAGTTGCCGCGACCAGTTGCTTCTACAGCGACGCAAGGCGCCCCGCCCGCAAGCTGGATTTCGCCCTTCATTAGTGCGCGCATCGCCATGGCATTATGTATAATTCATCCGGTGTGACGCCCAAAAAAGAAAACCGCCACAGGAGGTTCAGTACTATTGGAGTGGAGACCCGCGTCCAAACGCAGAGTCAGGATTTGCTGAAGAGGGGGAGGGGATGTGTTGGGAGGGGAGTTTGTGAACAAGTGTAGTTTAACAATCAATGTCTTCCACGACTATGAAAAATGCGTCTTATGTTTGCATTACATAAGCAACGATTAAGATTACTTACAATATCTTTCTTTGTTCTAAAATGTGGTGGATCGAACGACATGAAAAAATGTTACATGGTTTTTGTCGTAAAAAATCATACTAGCAGAGGTGAAACTTAATTTAGTGTCTTCTTTAGAAATAATAATGAAATCACCCGTCTCAATTCAATAGAATGTAAAAATTTCTTGAATTGTCCATGGATATTTTTGTTATAAATAATAATAATGTGGTTACACATTATAATTATGATTATAAAAATCTTACATATTCTTTGTATCGTTGAGTAATTTAAGTGTAATTTTCAAAGGAATGAATATATTTAAAATTGAATTTAAATACTGAGCACGTTTTGCGCTGTCTACATTATTTTTTTTTCAGACTTTTGGACTGTCTGTGTATCTATAAAGTATTAAATTATGACAAAACTGAAGAGTAATGAAATTCATAATCAAAAATATATTTCATTTACAAAATGTGCATTTTTTACCGTGAAATAACTTGAAAAATTTTTGCTGTTATTAATTTTTAAAAGTATCGTTAAAAATAATAACATCTAATCTTCAAATAAAACATTCAAATGAAATAATTTACATTAATATTTTAATTGGTCTCTAGAGTATTTCATCTGCAAGCAAGGGCCTTCAAATTTCCTGGAACCATTAACTACAGTTTCACATAGGAAAGGAAATTTGCGATTAATATAAATTGTCACTTGAAATATTAAAAAATAAAAATATACAAAATGTATTTATGACATAAAATTGTGTAATCTGTGTAATATAAAACTGAAGAGGGATGCGTGTTGAAATATTTGTAGACTCGTGGAGGGGCACGATTCCTATAGATATTCCCCTGCGCAGACAGGGTTGAAATGGTTTATTGATGCTCAAGAATTGCAGGCAAAATAAAATGTTTCACAGATGATTAGTTGAATTGGATGACATTAGGTTTCCATTTTTTATTGCTCTAAATTAATGCAAGACCTAAAATGCTCTTTGTTCGCCCACGCATGGGAGTAAGCAAGGATCAACTTTTGGGGGAGATCATAGAGACAAACTAACATACAATCCGATCAGTTGTTGCCGTTTCGACGCTCGACACACCAAAAGAAAGTTTTTCGAGGGCTATATCCCCTGCACAAAGCAATTACGAGATAGTCCCACGACGTGTGGCCACACTTGCCGACCAGAGAAAAGCTTGTGGATTGAAAAGGAAACCTTTCAAATTATTCTTCGTTTTACAGTTATACTTCAGGCACTTTTTCTCATATGTAACTACTTAATAGTAATGAAAACGTTCAAAAATGTATTTATATAAACTGTTGAGCACATATTTAAGATCTTTTACGTTTGTCATAATGTAATGAAGTTAGAAATGTAGGAGAAACTGCCCCTTCCCTTGCGCCCGCCTATGTGCTCATATCATAAAATGGTGTAAATCTGTTTAACATCTGTGATTCAGCCATCTTGGCTCTTTTTCATTACATACAATGTCACACAAGTTACGCTCAACTTCACTTGTTCACATTTTAGGCATTGAAACACTGCGATGACGGGCGAATGCTTGCACTGAAGTTCTTCCTAAAGTATAAAAATTACGGCGCATGTTTTCATTTATATTGAACTAAAATGAAATTCAATTTGCTTAGAATAGCTTCTTTTCAAGTATCTAGTGGATCGAACATCATAAAAAGAAATATTGTATGATTTTTTATGTGCTCTTCAGTTGATTAACCCTTTAGTTTTCAGTTAATAACATATATTTTGTAATATTTTAATATCAAATAAGAAAAGACCATGATGTGTTGTTGTAGCTTCTGATCAGATTCAGAAACGAATATTTTTATTTTTCAAAATCTTTTTTTGGATACCTCTCTCAAACGTTTTTGTCTGTTGCTTTCTATTAATCACTTTTTGTTCGAAGTTAATCAATAATTAAATAAAAATGCCAGTACCGACGAAAATTACTTTTCATATTGGGTGAAAAACAGCATTATTTTATAAAGAGATGCTGATATTCTGCGTCGTAAAATATGATGCTGAAACTCATTTATCATTTTTATTTTCATGCTTGTGTTCTCTTCGTATCAAAACATTAAATGAAATTTCCGACAGGAAAGATGGGTTTACTACTCATGTCATACTTATTAACTGCTTCTAACACAATTTTAATATATATGCTGAAACGAAAATAAATGCGTATACGAACACACATAAACAAAATCGTTGTGTATTTACTGAACTAAATAGAAGGATGTAAACGCATGAATAATTACCATTTTTAACTGTACGTGAGATAATAAATATATTTATTCTCTCCACTGGGATTTGAAACATTTTGTCTTTTCAAGAATTGTGCTCTAGAACTTGTAGCTAATTGTAAATAAGAAGAGTGCAAGTAATACCTATTATTCATTGGAAGAAATCGTCGTTGAAAATACGACATGTTTCTTTGTAATTTTCCAAATCAGTTGAAACACTGCAACATTATGAGATAATTCAGATGCAAATTTTAGTATTATATATTCTCAGGGCTTGATTTATAAAATTTTAGGTTCCAGAACGCACCCCAAATTAATGATTAATTTAATAGAAATAGTTGAATATTTATATTATAATTAAATAATTATTCTGGAGGTACTGGAACGCCGTTCCGTCGCGTTCCGCCAGAAATCAAACCCTGTATATTCTTTTGATTTACATTACTTACTATTTAATATTTAACGATATACTATTAGCAGATAGGTAAGATAATAATTTCACGAAGATATGCGTCATCACACACTTCCCAATTGATTTTTATTTTCTCACTCCGTAGTGCAAGTTTCTCTTTGACCCGTGCGATTCTTCGAGCCCATTCGCAAACCTCCGCTCTCCTGCAGCACGTGGCGTTATCCCCAGGAAACGGCGCAAACGAAGTAAAAGCGGCACCCTCCCCGGCGCGCCGCCCAATTTCCGAGACAGGAACCTGATTCACGCGCGGCTCGACAGGGCGCGCGCGTGTTCCCCGGGATCGCACACAATCGAGGGAGGAACTCGCCCGTGGGCTATAACAGCGAGATAACAAATTTCGGGCCCGACCACTGGGGCCAGGAGCAGGTGGGAGCCAAGATAGATGCGTATCGCGTGGTCGGGGGCGGCGCGGGGCGGTGCGGGGCCGGGGGGCGGGGCGGGAAAGCGGGCATTCCGGCCTGTTTCCGTGCTTCCACCTCTCTGGGCCTCCGCGGCCTGCGCCGTGGAAAAACGCTCTCGCTTCCCCGGAATGACTTTGCGCACTTACAGAGCGATCGGCTTCTAATGCAAATCGATTCCTACAACACGGGTGAAGTTGTTTTCATTCTTTGAATGAAATGGAAAAAAGACCAGTATTGCAGTTGCGTAAAAAATGCAAAATAGCTTGTGTGATTTTGAAAAACATCTTGCATGTAATGAAGAGGATAAAAATTGTCTGAAGTTGATATGAGTTAATATTCAAAGCCTTCTTTGAAAACTCTTTATATATGGTAAGTGATCAGCTCCTAATATTAAAAAGTTAATAGTAATACTCCAAATACAGGTGTGGTAAACAGCGTAACACTTCAGACATTACAAAAAGTTTAATTTATAAACTTGCATATGAAAAGAAAATTGAGAGATATTCCTATATTTTTCCGGACATTTTACTTTCAAGTGCCATTACCAGAATCTTTTTCAACTATTACAAGTATTTTGAAAATGAAGATAAAATAAAAAAGAATTAAAGGCATTGATATTTTGAAGACTTGGACATATGTAGAATGATAATGATAATCAATGAAAATCAAACATACAAGGCATAGTCAGTTGAGCTTATTTACATGCACAACTCATTGGAAGTGTTACGGTTATTAATAAGGCTGCGATGTAACCTCTTTGTAATTAGTGTTCCAACGCACCAAGAAATATGGCTTTCAAAGAGACAACGTTAAATAAGAATGGACCGCAAAAGAGTGAGATCACTTTACAAGAAAACTAAAGAAGAAATAAGATTGTAACTAATCCCTTCTATCGTACGTGGCTTTCGTCCCGATCATATCAACTCTGACTACCGTTTCAACCCGGAAACGTTCGCTTTCGAAGATCCATTTAGCAAGCGATCGCAAAAACGCGGAATTGAGCATTTGAAGGAGGCGGCCTCCGTTATAAAGCAACTAACAGGACTTCATTCTGTTGCCACCTTTTGAAATGTTCTTGATCACACAATTTTCGAACTGTAACAGAAAAACAGCTCAAATAAGCATCAATATTTAGTAAAAGATGAAAATGGTTTTGACTATTGTTTCTGTAGTTCATTAGAAGCCTAACAGATCTGGACTAGATCTAATGCACAACTTAAAAATGTAATGAATTTATTACTTCTAATGTTTAGATAATATTGGGCAAACCCAAGAACCAGATGATTTAAAAACAATAATTGATTTTGAATCAAATATAATTCGTAGTTTGAACAGTTCTGTTGTTTTTTTTGTTTTTTTTGTTTTTTTTTTTTTTTTCACCACATTCGATAGTAAATTAACTACACTATAAAAATACGAAACAAAAACTTATGTTGATTTCTTTTTGCAAATTAATTTGTTCATATTATCTGGAGGTTCTAATAATAACTTTAAATCAGAAGATTATAAAACTCTCGAATGCCCGATTAATACCTAAGAAGATGGCAATCCTATACGCTCACCTTGCGCTAGGTCTGTCATCCATTTGTCTCTTCAAAAAATTAGAATTAAAACAAGAAAATAATTAGTTTTAGAGAATGTCAATGCTAGCAACACACTGAATATGAAATTTATTTACACAAATTATCCACGATAAGAATATAATTAGTTTGAATAATCAAATATTATTACTGATCACTTTACCTAAGATCTATTTTATTTTTTCTTTGTAGGAATGTAATAGTTATCTGAAGCTTTTTCTTCATAAAATATTTATTTTTTTTTACTAAAAACCTGTCACACATTTAAAATTTGTGCATAAAATGCAGAAAATAATAGATATTTGCGTTTGTGCACGTTGTTAGCTTTGAGTAAAATTTTATTTGGCTCCAGCTTTTTTCGAAGAGATTTTGCGTGTTCAGCACAGGATCCGATTCTCTCGGTGCGGCTCCGCCAGTCACAGGAAAGCGCGGACCCTGTCGGAGGGCGAGTTAGGAGCCGCCGCCGCCGCCGGCCGGGAGGGCGGGCGCCGGGGGCGGGGAGGCCTCGAGAGGAGGATTTAGGGGGCGGGGCGGGCGGCGGGGGAGGAGCGAGCTGCGGCGAAAACAAGGTGCGGCCGACGCAGCTCACATAATGAATCCGGAGCTGCTTTCGCGCCACCGCCGGTTGGGAATGGACAACGCGCTGGCGGGGGAACAGCGATGTCATTCGGGTGGGGTGGTGGTGGTGGAGACGATGGGGTGACTCATGGCGATCTGGTGCCCACAGTCGCTGAAGAGGAGCGAGAAAAATTGTGTCGATGGTGATTGTGGTGAAAGGGTTGATGTCGTGGGTGGTGATGCTTTGGTGGAATTGGATCTGCGATGGGGGTGGTGGTGATGGTGTTGGAGGCGGTGAGGATAATGGTGTTGATGACTATGATGGTGATGGTGGTCGTTGAGGTGGTTGTCATTGAGATGGTGGTAGTTGATGTGGTGACTGAAGCTGTGGCGGTGGAGGTGGTAGTTGTCGCATTGGGAGTTGGGAGTTGTAGAGGTGGTTGAGGTGCTGATGTTGGATGAGGAGAGGTACTGATGGTTAAGTTACGGGATGTGGTAATGGTCGAGGCATTGGTGGATGATATTGGGGTAGGTGCTGCTGACATTTGTTGCGTTGACGTTGAGATGCTAGTGATTGTGATTGAGCTAGCAGTGGCTTTGTGGTGTTCATCACACGATCACAGATGCGGTAGTTAAACTTGTGTCAGGGTTGGTGTTCTGGGGGTGGCAGCGGCGTGGAAGCTGCGGTGAGAGCACCGCCTAGGGGTCACCCGCCCGCCCGTGCGACGATTGCCATGGGGAGCGGGTGGAGAGACGCCAGGGCGAGCGAGGGAGAGGAGCTCATTCAGGGAAGTGCTGCCTCTAATACGGCGGCGCCGATAGCCATCCGAATTCTGCTCCTCGCCTAGCACCCCACGCGCGCACGAAATATGAGCCCACGGCTGATACGGACGCACGCACTCGCACGACGCTAGATCTGCCCGCCCCCGCCCTTTCTCGCCCCGCCCCGCACTGGCCCGCCTCGCACTGCCCCGCGCCGCACTTCTCCCGCCCCCGTACTGCCCCACCCCGCACTTCCCAAGCCCCGCTCCGCATTGCCCAAGCCCCTCCCCGCCCAAGCCCCTCCCCGCCCCGCCCCGCATCGCCTCACCTCGCACCGCACCGCCCCGCACCACCCTACAACTCCCCGTACTGCCCCGCCCCGCACTTCTCCCGCCCCGCACTGCCCCACCCCGCACTTCCCAAACCCCATCCCGCAGTGCCCAAGTCCCTCCCCGCCTCACCCCGCACCGCCCCGCCCTGCACCGCCCCACCCTGCACCGCCTCACAACTCCCCGCACTGTCCCACAAGTCCCCGCACTGCCCTGCTCTGCCCCGCCCCGCCCCTCCCCCGCGTAGCCCTGTCCCTCCCCTTCTTCTCCCCGCCTCGCCCCCACCTCCAGCTTTCAGCCCCTTCCCCGCCCCGGCCTTTGGAAGGGACCATATATTTTCAAGGAAGAAGAATGGCGCAGGGGGAGAAAGCTTCCTGTTTTCAACAGGGCTTAATACAAACGTCATTAACCCTCTTGAGACAGGATCGTGGACGTTATTTGGTCAATATTGTACTAGTTTTGTTCTCCTTTTATGGTTTCAGCTAATAGTCGGTCTTCGGCATCACGTTTTGTGCCGAATAAAAAATATTTTTAGACCTGATGAGCATATTCTTCCAGAGATTAGTTTAAATCTAAATGCATGAGATACTTTGTCTCTTTTCCAAGAAAAGTTGTTAATGAAATCGCGATATGAATAAAATGATAGATGTGGTTTTCCATGCTTTCCTCGTCAGATGCGATCTAACTGCCGGGCCTTACATCGTAGTTGAAATGCAAACAAAGGGTTTCGTGCGGTGTGGACTACGCCCAAACACGAAGATTGTCTCATCTACCTCATTACTTACTAATTTACCAGATTCCCTTGTCATCTGCTGCTTTCGCGCCACTTGCACCCACGACCTCATCACAAAACGGTATTTTGTCTCGAAGTGTAATTCACTACCATTACTTCATAATTTGAAAATCAAGCTGTATTTGCCTGTATCGTAAAATACTTTCTTCGCAATTTCCGTTACAATATTGTTGAATAAATACCGGAAAGTGAGTTGCAAGTGCACATAGATTTCTTCCGAACAAAGGAGACCCAACAACAGTGCGGAGCGAAAGACAGGAAAGAAACTGTTTCGGAAAGTTGCAGGTTCGTATTGTTTTGCTATGCATATACATTTTCCTTGTTTTCCAGAAATTCCTTCTTCCAAACAATGCAGGTGTTTCAGTACCCGATTCTTTCACGCGCTCTTACTCGAACAAATAGCCGACATTTACAGTTCGTTGTATCAGTCGCACATTTTCCTCTCGGCAGGAAATCAACACAGTGTGAGTCACAGCTGAAACAGATATACCTATCACAGATATGCAACGTGTTGCAATTGCAGAATATTAGGAAACAACTGTTGCTTTTGAAGAGCGTGGATTTACAACATGGGTGACGGATATGCTATCGGTCACAATGTGTTTAGTCACTAAAGAAACCATAATTATGAAATATTTACAGAATTAAGAAGCATTTTAAAGATCTAAGAATTTTCAAGGGAAACAACTTAGTATTCCAACAAATTAAATTATAAAACATGTAATGGAAATATTTTATTTTCGTCATTTTACTCTTAAGTATATTTTTTCGCCTTTACGGAAGAAACTCTCACCCTGAATTTTCATTTTATGTACTTTTAGCACTGAGTTCTTTACCCAAAATCTGCATTATCTTAATTAATACGAGCACAAAATATTTTATTACATTTATTCTTTCAATTATCCACTCGATTTTATATTACCTTTTTAAAAAACAACCTTCTCGATTTCTATAATTTAATGAACGAGATTCACATTTCCTGTAATTAGCTGTTGGCCATATCTCAATGCATAATATCGGATTGTTTTAGTTTAATTATTATCTGTGAGTGGTGGAATTGATATTGTCACATTTTTGCATCATTCACTTCTTTTCGTATAGCATATTTATGTACTACTAGTAAATACACAATTTACTTGAAGTTCGTGCTTTGTGTTTCATTTCTTCATGTTGCATTAGCAATGAGATATTGGGAAATAAGTAAATGCTGTAAAGTTTACTAATTTTAGGTTTTCTTGGGTAATTATGAAGTGAAGATTGATGATTTTCATGCAAAATATCCCCACCTCTCAGGGACTTCGAATCGTCAATCTTCCTTCGCTTGATTTGGTAAAGTGAAAGAATATATGCCAGTCCCACAAAAAATAATTCGCTCCTCGGTTGCTTTGAAACGTAGGCCAGAAAAGCGTCAAAGGTGCCCAAAAGTCAGAAACTGAAAATGATACACCTAGCGGTTTGACTTCGGCTATTATGAGAGTAATGTTCATCCCTAAACCGAATATAAACACAAGTCTAATACTGCTGTACTGAGCTGTAAAGTTGGGTTCAGTTTCAGTTTACTGTAGTAAACTGACTTCTCTTGAGACTAATTTGATACACAACGTTCTTATTTGCGAATCGTGGTCTCAGGTGCAAAATATCCATCTGTTTAATATTTCAGTGTGTAAAGAAAAGATTTACGTATCAGAACTGTATTCCCAATCCCCTCTATTCGACACGTTTCAGAAAATAGAGTTCACTTGCCAATTGCAACTTAAAAGTTCGTTTAGATGGCCTAGCATAAAAGATAGCCTGAAGACCTTTCCTTCAACACGATATTTTACCAACTTCTTTGAAACAACAGACACTATTTGCATTCGTTCCTTAGAAACATTTCTCCAATACATACAACCGGAGTTCAGAGTCCAACTTATTATTTCTATCTGCGCTCACCGTTGTCGATTTTAAACTACAGATTCCCACTCTTGACATCTAAAGTACAGAACTGACAAATTGTAGTAACTTTTCTCAAGTTATAACCAATCTTCTATGAACTATGGCCGGTTTTCTGCTTACCGAAATTAAAACAGAACAACCATCAAACTTCAACTGATTTTCACTGCCTTCAACCATCAATCCTCAACTCTAGCAATTATGTAACTTTGCAAGAACATGAACACTTTCAAATTAACAGAAACAATATGATTTACTTTATGCCATACAATCTTATAGTATTTTCGTAATACTGTTCTGTTATATCGACTTAACACAACCAGAGCAACGATTCCGTTTAGGATTTTATAATCCGCCGACTATTTCTTATTTAGATAATTTTTCAGACAAGACGGTGGTATTTCGAAGAGTATTGAACGACTTGGGTCCGATATCGCAAATAACGTACTTGTTGCTTTATTTTGGAATTTCCTTATCATAATTGACGACTATGAATTCGGTCCTTTTATACATTGAGTCTCCCAATACAAAAATAACGAATATATGTCTGACAAGTCAGTTTTGGGTCTTTGCTTCATTTTAGTCATTTTTATGCATTTTGTTTCCTTTTCGTGATTTTTTTGTTAGTGAATGTTTCATGAATTTACAAAGACACGCTAAAAAGGTTTTTATTCTATCATAATGACTAAAATCACAATTGTAGTGGACTCTGTTTTTCGAACTCTCAAACTTACACGGATATTTGGTAACTTTCTTGACCTTCCAAAAGTGACAGTTGGAAGATCGGAGCTAAGGATTATATTACCTCCTAAAATGAATTCTTTATATTAAATATAATTGTATATAAATAAATTTAATTTCATTTTGTAAAATTCAGTAAAATAATAAACATTTTCATAGAAGTTTTTGAGCGTTAAAAAAGAGGTCATTTCCTTTTTACTTTTACGTCATTTTATAGGTTATTTTCTTCTTATTTTTAAGTCATTTTATAGGTCATTTTCCAACAATTTTTAGATCATCAGAACCCAAGCCCTGGTGAGAAGTGCTAGAGACAATAGGTATCCTAATTTCCCTTTTTCCGTTCGAGTGTTGTGCGGGAGTGGGTGTCCATTTCGCGTTCGCGAGGGCGGTCGGCCTCGACTCGAGGCGTCGCGGGGCGCCGCGACGCGACGCGTCGCGTCCCTCGGCGCGAGCGTCGGCGCCGCGCGGGCGACGGAAGGGCGGGCGGGCGGGCGGGCGATAAGCCGTCGGCGTCCGCCAGGAAGCGGCCTCAGCGAAACCTGTTTTCGGGCCGAATTCGAGCGATGGCGAGCGGCGATCTCTCGCCCGCCACCCGCCTACCCGCCCACCGCCCGCCGGCCCGCCCGCGAGCCTGTTTACAACCCGCCAGATGGGCTCTATAATTTGCCCTGGCCGGCGCGGCGCGGCGCGGCGCGGCCCAGCGGTGCCTCGTGAGGTGAGCTCTGGGTGCGGACGGCGTGGCCTGGCTTGGCCTGGCCGGGCGCCCGCGCCACGCCGCGCCGCGCCGAGCCGAGCGCCCGCCACCACCGCTGCTCGCGCCCCGCTCGACAGCTGCTTCACCGCCCGCGCACGCGCGTCGCCCCCCCCCC
Source organism: Teleogryllus occipitalis (assembly GCA_011170035.1). Taxonomy (NCBI): domain Eukaryota; kingdom Metazoa; phylum Arthropoda; class Insecta; order Orthoptera; family Gryllidae; genus Teleogryllus; species Teleogryllus occipitalis. Next base: position 51,938 of record BLKR01003190.1, on the reverse strand, counting down.
CAACGCCCTCACATGCGCACTCCCGTCGCGGAGCACCGGCTCAGTTGAGCTCTACGCCAGCATTGCCGCTGTCTCTGTAGCCACTCTCACCAAGAGGTCCTTTACTGTGACGGATTTGCGATACTAGCTTCAGTAGGGGGTTGAATTCAGACTCGCTGTCGGGAGGAAAATTCTAACGGGCGGCTGCTCTGATCGGTAGTTTACCGTGATGACCACGATCATTACCAGGCGTTTGCTGAAGTAGTACTGTGACAAACGGGTCACTTACCGTGCGCTATTTTTCCTTTCTTTTCCTCGTCCTATCTTCTCTTCTTACACACACTTCCACTAACATGCACTACACTATCACACATGTAGCGAGACCAATCGGTAGCTTAGACCTTGTCCGGGCTGAAGTATTGCCCCGCTGGGGAAAGTACTTGGAGGGGGAAACACCTCGCAAGCATACATGTAGTTGGCGCCGGTTGTTATCATTCCGCCGGAAAGGAGTCTCCGCCACCTCCTTAGTTAAAACATGCACTACACTAACGGGACTAATGACCTAGCAGGTGACAGTTGATGTGACCATAATCATCAATTAATCAATGACACGAATGTGGGGGGGGCGTAACGGTTCGCACAGCAACCAGCACAAGGAGCACGCATCTCCACGTACGCATAGGTCATGGGGTCATAGCACCACCAATCGCTTCAGGCAGCGCTCTTTATGGACAATAAGAAGAGGCGGCTTAGTGCAGTTTTTGAGATCTCCGCGTTACTCATTCTCATGTCACCTACCCTCATCTCTTTTCTACACGCTAGTGGCAATCGTCCAACTTTTCGAACAGGAGGTGAGAGGAATATTGGAAGAATAATATGTAGTTGTGACCACGACGGAGAATAGTATGCAGAAGGAAAGCCTAAATGAACTGTCTTACCAATAACTAATAATAACTCATGAAATTCGAAAAGGATATTTTGTGTTATTGGTCCAAAACAAGACATTTACGTTCTTGTAAGACCAATTTAAATAACGTGAACTTAGGAGCAGCAAAATAAAACAATAGTTGCTATTTTCTCAAAACTTCGAGTTCTATTAAAGATAAAATTATTAAATTATAAGCAATAATTTGTAGATAAAGAAAGTGTGTTTTAATTAAATATGAATGCACGTTATATATTTATTGTGATTATAGAAGTTGAATTAACGTATAGTATTGTGCACAATAATAGAAACTTCGAAATATAGAAAATTGTCATTAAATTTTTCCAAGAATTTTTCGCCCAAAGATAAATTAATTTGGCGGTTCATATTTCGTATTCTGGGCTCCTGAAATTTGATTCCCCATTACTCTAATGTACCAATAGACAAATAGCCTACATAGGATATTACAAATAATAAATTGTACATTCCAACAATTAAGATTGAACTCTTGGCGCTTGCAATACTTTTCAATTGAGGCAAAATAACTACTGCCTACAAAAATAAATATTACAAAACCGTCATATTGATTTGCAGTATTAGTAAGCAGGTAATTAAAGCAGTCCTCTTTAGACCCTAAACGTGTCTCGATTGGAAAATATTTTTCCGGTTTATAACTTCTCATTAAATATTTTCGGCATTTTTATTACGTCACCGTAAAGATAAAAAAATGTATTATGAGACCTAATTGTAAATTGTACTACAAAAATAATTGAAGTATAGTCACACTTAGTGGAATTCTCTTTATCAAAATTGTCTGTTGTGTAAAAATGAAAATGCATTTGAAAACATTTAACTGCTGAAAGTTGTCAAGCGACAAATTATTTGCAACTTAATAAATTAAAAAGAACAAGAAATCATAACAGGGGCAGTTTTACATTTTTCAGATTACGGAAGGGAGTAATGAATTAAGGAATTCATATTCCCACTAACCAAAAGTATTTTTTTCTCTTTCACAAGCCTCATTGCGAGAATATCGTCCAATAACTATGGTTAAACTTTGTACTCTTTCCTTGAAAAAGCTAATTTGGATTAATCCTCTATTCAATGGGAACATACTTGGGCTATCCTATATGCCAGCGATATTTTTAATTTTCCTCAGAATTGGTTGCATTTTGCATAGAAGAATTGACGACATTCGTTAGCAAAAGTTTGGAGAAATCACTTAGATGAAAACTGGCAATAGAAATGTTCTTTGAAAAATAATAATTTCAAATGGTATAACGTATGACAAGGAAAATAAAATTAGGCTATCGCTTTTTAATTGGGTATTGTGTGTGTGTGTGGTGATGTTCTATAATATTGATTGGGTTCCTTGATGTTCCTTGAGAATTAAAATACATAAAACGAATGAAACGGCAAGAAAATGTTCTGGGAGATTGATTTCAGAATAGGTAACTCGAACTCACGTTTATTCATTTAGTAAATAAAAGTAGTCGCTATAAAATTTCATATGATATCGTTATAGTACGTGATAATATTAATTAAGATAAAGTTTTTGAAAAAGTGTAAAACAATTCTGAACAGATGTTCAGATGTTGAATTTACTGACTGTTCTCTTCTATTTGGAAAGTCCACACTCAGCCAGTACATAAAAACGTTTAATTAAAGGGCTGAGAAGTGGATATGGTAACTTTCAATGTTTTGCCTTGAGCAAAATGTTCATGCACGTTGTTTCAAGCATTTATCTTCGACCACAAGCAATAATCTTGCAGCATTGGGGGTATTTCATTTTTAGAAAATAGTGTACTTACGATACATATTTTTTTGTGAACCTTCATGATAATTATTCATACAATTTTCTTACGTGTTTATCTTGTTCTTTTGTGTTTATAGTTAGTTACCCATACATACGTTGTGTTAGATACGTTTTAAGCTAAGAAAGCCTATTGTGTTCATCTGAATTATTATTACTATATCATATATTAGATATATAAATATTAGAATATAATGAATTACTGTTCAAAAATAATGATGTAATATTTTATTTTATAAATTTATTAAATTACATAAAAAAAAGTTCTTTTAACTCGTTTGTTGTATAGCATATTGCGTTGAAAGATTTTCAAGACAAAGTAGCATTGTACTTTTTACAATGAACACAAAAAATAATTAGATGTTCTTAAATTACTTTCTCTATTTTAGAAAACACCATTAAGGTAAGTGCCAATAGCATATTTGTTGTTTTTTAACGCTCAATTAACTGAGAGCAAAATAGAATTGCAATGTAACTTAAACATCCATGCGGAAGTATTCGATAGAAACAATAACTACAAACAAAGATAATACCTATAACGCGAGTAGAAATTACGGAAATTTGGAGTATTTAGGTATTAGTTCCTGAAAGAAATTCATGTACTTGTATTTTATTTCCAAACACTGTTTCCGAGGAATTGAAGGAAGTCACAAAACAGAAGACACAAATTTGGATTCATTTCTTTTACTAACTTCATTGATATTTGACGTTCAAGAGTATTTTATTATTCTTGAATATCTCTGTGATACGATTTCTATTGTGTTTCAATCAAACGAAATTCTTAATATTGAATTATTAATGATTGAGTGGCGAATAATTTTTTGAACTGTGAGTTTAACATGCACAGTAATGAAAATATAAAGAACTGAGATCTTAAGGAATAGAAAAACAATGATGTAATTATTTTACAATATCACTTACTTTATATTATCAACTTTAAGAAAATCATTCAGAATTTCAGTGATTGGAGCATTCATCTCCATTTCGAGCAACAGACCAAATCGTTCGCCAAGAAAATTAAGCTCACCCAATGCAATTCGCGTGGCCACCTCGGGAAGAATTACGATTTCTCGCCTGCCAGCGTGGTGCCGCGGAAGGGGTATCCAGTTTCTGGCTAAGGCGTTCGCAGACGTTACAACGGGGCGCGGGGGTCGTAAAAATGTTGCAAAGCGGTTACGCTGTAACCCAGTGTCAACACGCCAGGCGCGCCGGCGTTCGCGCCCGCCGCCGCCGCCGTCGTCCAACGCGCCCGCGGCGAGACCACAGGACGGGCGTCCGCGCGCGCCGGGCGCCCAGGACCACCGTTGCAAACCACCGGCGTCGCCGCAAACCACTTTACGACGCGCAACTACTAGGCATGCGACATATACATGGATGATTTATAAAATTATCGATACATTTAACATCGATTTTTGAAACCGATGGTTTTATAAAATCAGAGACGAATTTAATGTAGATTTTTGAAGCGGATGTTTTTAACATCAAAGTTTTGATAAAATCATCGATGAATTTAACATCGATTTTTGGTGCCAATGTGTTTTAACATTGATGTTTTTATAAAATCGGAGACGAATTTAATGTAGATTTTTGAAGCGGATGTTTTTTAACATCGATGTTTTTATAAAATCAACGATGAATTTCGATTCGATTCGACTCATCGATTTTTGAAGCCCATGTTTTGATATTTTAAAATTGATATTTTTACGTGACCGATATTTTTAATATGAAAACAATTCATCATTGCAAAATTCAATAATAATTTCCAGATATCATAAATTGAATATTCTTTGGACAAAAGTGATCAAGGGTGAAAAATAAATAAAATTGACTTTTCGACAATAAATAGGGCTATATTATTTTTGAATTATCGAATCAGATAATCCAAGTGTTGTTAATTTCCCTGATGATTCACTGTCTTGCCAGTTAAATATCAATTAATTTTTTTAATTAAATGAATCCACTTTCAAAGTAAATCTCCCTATGTGAACTTCAATCGTTACTAATCTTACTACCATTTTAAAAATATCGATGTTTAACAACATCGATGGTTTGGGGGTCGATGTTTTATTAACATCGATGTTTCCATTTCAAGCATCGACGTGTAGAAACATCGATGTTTTGTTGACGATGTCGCATCCCTAGCAACCACCCGCCTGCTCCTCGCTGTGAGCTTGCGGGTTCCCGGTGGAAGGCGGCGCACCGGGGTCGCCCCGGGGTTATTTACGGGCGGGAAGATGCGCTGGCGGGCGCGGGAAAGGGCGACGCGAGGCGCTCCGACCCATCAACGAAAACTAACAACAGCGCTCTAAGTGGCCGTGAAGCTGTGGGTGGGAAGGCGCGACCTGCTGCGGCGCCAGACATGGATTGATTTGCTCCTCCAGCTGGATGGAGTTCGTTTGGCAGGAAGGCCACTCATTTCCTGAATCAAATTTTCACCGACTTTTCCCTTTTTTCCAGTGCATTAAAAAAAATTCTGATAAGATTTGTCAAGTATTTCACATTCTTTTTAATTTAAAGCAAACCTAATTCTACTAGTAATTTATGAACACTCTGGTTTCACCGTGATAAAGTACAGTTTTTTAAAAAGGCGCAACAAAATTAAACCTGGGTCACTAATTTTGCTGGAGATTTTTTTTAAAAGAATAATCTCGAGTTACATAACATTTACAAAAATTTGTTCTGACTTCTTATGATTCTTCTACAAATTTCCTGATTTTCTTCTGACTTTTTCAGAGCAATGAATTTCCCCCATTTTATGATCTTTACTTTCATTAACATTGTGAACTTGTTGCGTTAAGTGATTATTTATTTGGAAAGAAGTATTTTTTATGTGCGTCTAGCTATTTACACAAGGTCAACACATTTCATTTTTTGTTTTAAACGATGACTCCCTCTTAGCTAAATGTGCTGTTTTTCTACAAGAATAAGTTTGTTTGTTTAATTTTGTGGGCCCTTCCTCCCAATTTTTTTATATTTCTGCTTGTACCTCAACGATATATCAATTTAACGCCTTGTTGGTGGTTATTAACCACAGTACTGGAAAGATGTCTACTAGAAACTTGAGAAAGAAAATATAGGTCATTTTTACATTATCTTGCATAATTATTTCGCTCGCAAGGCGAGCAATGTTTCAGTAAAGCTTTAGGATAGATGCATTTTATCTACTCAGTGACAATACGAAGTATCTAATGCACTCTGCCGAGTGAACTATTAGCGTTAAAATAATGTATATGAACGAAAGATTACGCTGATTGCGATTTTAATATCAGGGAAATGTGTAGAATATTCAAGCTTTAGTGGAGTTTCATTGTAAATGATGGACAATAATAGAATTTTAAGATTATAACACTCGTTTTAGATATTAACAGTCGTACACTTAAGAATCAAGTTATGTATTACGTAAAAAAGATGAAGAAAGCCAAGTCACAGGCGTGATTAAAAAAAGTACGAGTTATAAGGTGATATTATTTTTTAACGTAAATACTTTTACAGAATATGGCGTCAATCCTCAACTGTGCCTTAGTATGAGAATATGTCCTGCCAGATGACTGTGAAAATTTGTTTGTGCAGCAGAAATAATGTGGCGAGGAAACAGTTCCACAAATAAGTTAAGGCTGATCTCTACTTATTATGATGTAAGCTTTATGGAATAAAAAGTTATTGAATAATATTAAATTCATACCACAAAGAGCCACTACTTTCTTATATTATAACGACGTATCAGTCTGCCTAAAACAATTTTTTTGTTTTTATGTATATTTTTATATTTTGGACAAGTAACGCTATTTAAAAACCGTCTAAAAGATATTAAAAATAAAGTTTTAGAATGAAATAAAAAATAATTTTGTGAGTAAATCAATTTTTAACTTCATACAGTGATTTTTATCTAGTGCTTAATAAAATCATTGCTACAAATTAAAACCTGAAAACGTAATGTCAGTCTATGTCGACAAAGAACGATATTTCATTTGTTGCTAAGTTACATGAAATTTGGAGCACGGTTGATGTGTGAGGTAGTAAAGCATACGCAGAAAAACTAGTGTATAACTTTTATATAAACAATAAGCTGCAAAACAAAAGCAGATATATTATAAAATTGACCAAATTAAAAACAGATTCAATGTGTTAAACATAAATGCTAGTTAACATTTCAACTCTTTCCTGTTATTTTCGTAAGAAGCATTAGAAACTATTTTAAGAACATAGCAACACTAAAATAAAAATTAAGGCACATCATCAACACATGTATCAATGATACATTTACTTCTAGTGATGATGAAAAAAACCCACACATCATGTAACTGATGAAAACGAAAATAATGTGTCAAAACAAACATCACCATGTATTTTCACAGTACTGAGTCTGCTTTTAATTTGTTCAATAAGATAATATTCATGCGCCTACAACAGACGTTGATCGCAACCGAATTAGATATAAACGGCATCGACCAGTTGAATTTCACTTTCACCTCGCCACGGAGTGATGAGTTTCTCGCCTGACTGCGGCGTCGAACGCATGCCCATCCGAGTCGAAGGTCGGGGCAGGGAGGGGCAAAGGGTGCGAGGGCGGAGAGTGTGACAACGCGCGTCGAAAAGGGCTCAGCGATCGATTGGTGGCGCGACGGGTCGGTCGCCCGGGCCCAGCCCTCAGCCCTGAGCCCTCCGCTGCAGGCTCCCGAGGCCCCATCCAGCGCGGTTAGGGCAGCTGCGAACAGCACGTTGCCCGCATGGCGACTGGCAAAGGGCGCTGGTTGATATTGCCTTAATTACTCATTATCAGGGGGGTAAGAGCAGCCACTGAAGAAATGAGAGGCACGGCTAGATAGCTCTTTGTATCGGCTGTTAAAATACGCATCCGATATCATATTAAATAATAATTTAATAGTCGGTCAACTTACAATTCCGGCACATTTTGCTTCATATAAACACATCAACACAAGCTATTCATTATCAATAAAAGCTGCAAACAAATGCTACCAAATAGCACCAATAATGCTCTTGCATGCCGATCGCCATGACAACGAGCGCGCGCAACGTGTAGTGAAATGAATTGGGTGCTAACGAGACTAAGTAAGTGTTTCACTTTCTGAGGGTAGGAGCAGCCACTAAAGATTTGAGTGAGGTAAAATAGTTTTGTGTTAGGAGGGCCGAAATACTGCAAATAATGTCAAATAATTGTGAGTTTATAGTCAATCTACTTGCAATGATGTCACATTTTGCTTCCAATGTAAACAAGGATCACAACATTTAAACGTATGACCAAGAGAATCTACTGTGTGCAAATTCAAGTTTGCCTTATGATTCAAACCTTGTACAGTTTAAGGACACAACGTATAATGTATTTTTAACTAGTTTTGAAAGTGTTTGGGCTTTTCGCAGAACGCATTGAGACATACGAGGGATGAAGAGAAAAACATTTCTTTTGCCACATTGATATCCGGAGACACGTGCTATTGCTTTGCCTAGGTGGCACAATTCTCAACAATCTGTATCCAATATTCGTATTTACAGAGACGAAAAGTATGTAGGTTGTCAAATATAGACTGTCTTTAAAAGAAATAGTGCTTTTTTAAAATTTATTTCGCAAAACTCTTCATTGTCTTCTCAAAAAAATGAAGAAAATGCTCTACAAAACTAGCTTACAATATCAAAGCAGTGAAAAGCAAGTGAAAAGTTATGAGAGAGAATTTCAGATGATCTAAAGCAATTTAAGAAAATAGAACATCACTCAATTCCATTTATCAAATAAGAATTCGAAAGCAAAAAAATGTAAATATGGCAATTTACTTCCATTATACACGTTAAATGGTTTTTACCTATCATCGAAAAACTCCCACTGCAATAGGTGTCATCAACCAATTATCCAAAGCGAGATAGTAACCTATAGGGTAAGCGTGAAACACCATCATTTCGACGGTCTTTAACAAACGTAAATCCAGATAAACCACAGGACCTAGCACCTGTCTTGACCCCTAATAACAGTAATTCAAAAGTGTGTGTGTGTCAAACAGTAAGTGAATGATAAGCATCGCGCATTTTAAGAGCCAAGTGTTTCCTAACTCCATTTGTTAAAAAGTCCGTCTGCAAGAGAGCGCGTGGAGGTTCGTGGAGGCGTGCAGAGGCGTGTGGAAGCGAGCAATGTGCAATAAACTTTCGGCGACGTGGAGTAGAGGCGCGTGGATGGGTGTGGAAACGTGCAATGCTGAATACAGAGACAGGCGATGCGAAGATTTGAGGCACGTGTGTGTGTGTATGTGTGTTTGTTTGTGTGTGTGTGTGTGTGTGTGTGTGTGTAAGCGTGCAATGCGGAGTGCAAAGGCGGGCGGCGCGAAGTGTTGAGGTGTGTGGAGGCGCCCGGAAACGTGTGGAAGCGTATGCAATACGGAGTCCAGTGGCAGGCAGTGCAGAGTGTTGAGGTGTGTGGAGGCACCTGGAAGCTTGTGGAAGCGTATGCAGTACGGAGTCTAGAGGCAGGCAGTACGAAGAGTCGAGGCGTGTGGAGTTGTGTGGAAGCATCCAACGCGAAGTGCAGCCGGTGCGAAGTGTTGAGGCGCGTGGAGTTGCGTGGAAGTGAGCAGCGAGGAATGAGAAGTAGGCGATGCGAAGGGATGAGCCATGCCCATGGAGGCGTGTGGAGTTGTAGACGCGTGTGGAAGACCGTGCGGAAAACGGACAGGCACCGCGTGGAGGTGTGTGGTGGAGCGCGGTGTGGATTGTGGAGGCGCGTGGTGGAGCCGCGGGGCACGCAACGCCACAGTCGTTTGCCATGCAAATAACGGGCGCCGGGAGATGATTTTCCGCGCATAGCGTTTACATGGCATTACCGCCCGCGGCGGCGGAGGCGGCGGCGGCGGCGGCGGCGGTGAACGGGAACGCGTGTCGACTCGCGCCGTCCCCGAGACGCCCGCCACTGACCAGCGTGGTCAAGAGTTGCTCAACTTCCTAATTGTTAATTGATACATGACCCGTGGATATATCTCAACACTGAATTGTTAACGTTCGATAATGTAAGGTTTCTTTTGTTAACCAGGCAATAAAATATTGGAGTAGGTTTCTTACTGTGCTGCAAGAGGCTTTCCAACAAACCGTCAGCGATTAGTACGTTATAGTGCCTTCAGAGAATGCTTAGATATGGCAACTCGGTAGATAGGCTTGTTCATCCAATCAGAAAGACTGGGATATGGCTACTCAAGAGAGGTTAATTTCAATATTAAATTTTGAAAAATCGAAATAATATCTCTAGCAATTGTTCTTCAATTTTTAGATCGTTTTTTATTGCTGGTTCATATTATGCATTTGATTAATTGACAAATGGTATTTTTATTTTAGCAGAAAAATAGTATTTTTATGGTATATATTCAAAGGGGTTACAACCGGGAATATTTCCCTAAGGAATGAATTATTATTGTTGTTGTTATTATTATTATTATTGTTATTATTATTATTATTATTATTATTATTATTATTATTATTATTATTATTATTATTATTATTATTATTATTATATTTTTAAGACAAAACCAACCTAGTGTCCTTTGGATTACTTTTCAAGACTGATAATATACGTGAATGAAGAAGATACCCACAAAAATATCACGTACTATTTATTTTAAACATTGGTTACCAATTACCAGAATGATCAAATCAGACTCTGTCGTGAACCATTTCTTCCAGTTCTTTAATCATAACTGAGAAAAACGCAGAACTTTCAGAACACTCTGGGCAAAATATGACCATTTAAGAAATCAGGGAATAACTTATTTCGATTAAAAAAAGAGAAATCAAAGTGAAGTCCAATACTAAACACTTCTGACTGCAATGGGGCACAGAAATTTTAAAATCCGATTGTGTTTGGTGACAGTCTAGCGTGCTTCTGTGACTTGTTGTATTCATATGTTGATAAACAATATTTTAATAGATTTTTTAAGCAAACTATCTGATTTTTTCAGACTGTTTAAATTTCTTGCATCTCCGAAGTCATCGAGAACTTCAACGTGAAACAGCACGTTCGCGAACACCGCAAATGGACGAACATGCAAGCTCCTGAGGGCATTCGTGGTAGATACCCGTGTGGCACCTAAGCGTGAACGTTAGGGCTACTCTTTTCCACACTCCACTTTTACCTCCACAAATGACGATAGGCTAGAAAAAAGAATTAACACTTCTTAAATGAGTGTTCGTATGGTTTAGCAAATGGGGTGAATAGCCACATCACAATAATTGGCGTAACCCAGTGGTATCACCAGGGTATAAACTTAACATTATTCTCACCGCTGGGAAGTTCACCTACACTGAAGAAATGAACGCGTCCAAATGTCATTTTTATTTAGTTAGGATAATGACTTTAAATCGCACAGCGACTGGCCTCAATGCTTGGTCGTGAAAACTAATGTCAACGAAATGTCAACTAATTTGAAGGCAGGATTCGTTGATGACAGTCTAAATTAGACTCTAAAACTTCACGTATGAAAGAAGAGATTGCCTAACAATTTTTTACTTCGATATTCTCAACAATGATAGTCTTTCCCTTCCTGACAAAAGTGAAGATTTAATAGCAAAGCCTGGATGTGTTATGTAGGACTGGAAGCTGTCGATAATTAATCAGTCTGTGCCTTCTCCGTGACTGTGTTAACATGCATCTTCTTCCATGATTCTGTTTCTTTTGTACGTCTCATATTATTCCGAGTAATCTAAATACGATTATTTTAAGAGAAACAGGCGTTGTCTGAGTACATTATCAGTTTTCTAAAGTCCCAACAAAAAATGTTTGCAATAAAAGACACTTTATAGTAAGATAGGTAGTAGGAGGAGGAACAGGGCCTCATGCTTTTTTGAAATGCGAAAATTTCTTGGGATATTAAATGCAGGTATTGATACCTCATTAGATATTTTATTCAAATGCCTTACCTCCTAATCAACACGTGTCAATGCCAGTCTTTGAGTTCACATCTAACTAGGGAAAATGTTCCTGCATGAAGAATATAATTCTCTCTGCACGAATAAAGCTTAATGATAATTTGTTCTAATTATTTCCTTGTTTTGTTGGAATTAGTGAGAAAAAGATCCCTGGCTAATTACTATTTATTTCAAATTTAACATAATTTTTTTCATATTAGATACCTCAATAATTATGACCTGCATTGTCAGCCACTTTCTACTGCTAATAATACGGGAAATGCCAAAATTAACTGGTGTAATCAAGGATTCATGTAAACAACTTCTTCCGCATTTCTCAAATACTGTATTATAATAGCACTATATTATATCAGCGAATCTCGATTAACTTGCTCATGAGAAGAAGAAACTAGTTCCACAGTTTTGATTTGCCTTGCAGATACTTGTAGATCAGTCAGAATTGTAGTTAAATGTCGATGGAAAACTGAAGACAACACAATACCATAACGTAAATGCACGTACACTCATCCTTCACTGTTGCTGGAAAATACTCCAGCCACAATGAGAAAATTCGCAAAAGAAATGTGGACGTGAAAGTCCCGAATAAATTAAGTTTTATCCTTCTGACACTTGGTTGTATGTGTGCAAATTAAATCATTAATTTGTGCATTTATTGACTTAATTTATGAACTGTCAACACTCTTTATTGTGATAAAAATTAAATGTGCGATTGTCCACCAGGTGGATTTGCATGTTTTCAATTTCAATAGTTCTTACAGAAAAAAGTCAATGTAATATTTATGATTGAGTGGAAATAAAAAGAATTAATACGATTCAACAACGAATAAGGCTATCATTCAGGTACTGCTACCTTGTCATTACTATTTATTCGATTTTTTCAAATAATAATATTTCGGTTCATAGAATTTACCATTTCACATATTATCGATTAATATTGAATGTATAGATGTCACGGGGCACTTTCACTGACTTCAAAGGACTTCAAAACCCTACAAATATTTTATATTTAGAATCAATAAAAGTATCTTCTTCCCATTGTATTAAAACATCAGTAATGAATTGCAGTTTACACACATGGAATGCACATTAAGTATCAGTTATAACTTCGTGCCTATGTAACAAGACAGAACTCTGTTTCTTCTTAGTAACGTTTTTTCACTTCTACGTAATATAGAGTAATTTGGCAATTATATTATTCTCATGCCTTTTTTTAAATTATTAATATATTATTGTCAGAGAAAAATGTAATGAAAAGCATAAATAACAATGGATTGTTATTTATTCCTTTAGCTCACGATGGAAGAGAGTTATGTTAAAAAAACACAATACTTAATGAGTTAATTATTCGATTTCAATGTATAATCTTGCATTTCATGGAAAGACATTAATCAACATTGAAAAAGGAAAAGCGAAGATGTTAAAAATGCATGATCAGTATTGACAGACATGAAAGGTTTTCGTGAATATTACTCGCTACATTCTCTGATATCAAGGGTTGCTTTCTACAGATTCTCGGTGTTAAAACTTGACTAAAATAGTTCTGTTTCTTTGCTTCGTTTCAACGACATATTCATGTGCTCTAAACAACAAGGTGTTTAAAACTTTTTCTCTTTCAATCTTAAACAGCAGTGACACTGCTTTATCTCGTAGAAATGTGCAAGGAAGAGTTCATTAGCAGTAATATTGTAATGAATTACGAAATTATAACTTTATCACCAGTGCTTCTTGTAAGTCTTCCTTGACTGTAGTCACAATAACTGGCGTTTGACCATACATTGACACTTTCTTCATAAGATTGACGTAGAGATTAATTAAATGATGAGGCGTGAATGAATAATTCGTCCACTGCACAACGAGCTGTCGATTCATTACAAAAACGAGCGGCGAAGATGCGTCCCAAGAGGTTCGCTGGCAGCCGGGGGGTGCGGCGCCGAGCACGTGGCAACGGGGCCACGTTCGACGCCCGCCGGCGCCAGCTGGTGCCGCTAATTAGAAGGTCATTGGTTCGAGGCCAGCGCGGGCGCCCAATCAGAGGGCGCGGCCGCGGGGGTCCACGTTCGCGCTCGGGCGGCGGCGCAAATTTCGAGCTGACACGCGGGCCGCGCGTCGCGCTCGACCCCCCACACGCACGCACACACACGCACGCACGCGGCCACAACCCGTCCCGCGCGCACGGCACCACTTTCACTGACACTGCGGGGGGCGGGGGCGTGCCCGAGGGCGCCGGGCCGCCTGCAGCAGCACCTACCTGCACCGTGGGAGACGCCCGGAACATATCGGCGAAGGGCCGTCAGCTGCTCATGGCGCGCTACGCCATGCCGGGTGGCCGCCTCCGTGCTGCGCCCGCTGCCGCCGCCGTCGTCGTCACTCGCGTGCACTCTCGTGTCCGCGCGCCCGGGAGGTCGCGGGGCCCCGCTCAGGGGCGCGGGGGCGCCGGCGAGGGCCGGCGAGGGCCCCTGCGCTGCGCTGGGTGGCGCGGTGCTGGCCGCTCGGCGCGCCGCGTGCGTCGCTCGGGCTCGTGGGGCGCGGCCTCCGGTCGCCGCCGGCCGCCGCAGCTGCTACTGTCGCCGCACGCCCGCCCCGCGGTCATCGCCGCCCACGTGACACGCGCTCGCCCGCCCGCGGCTCCTCGGGGGCGGCCGAAGCCGGGCGCCCTCACGTGCGCCCGCCGCCGCCTCCTCCGCCGCCTCCTCCACCCCCCACCCCCACCGGCTAGTGTTGCGATAGTTCCTCACTCACTCACACACGCACCGCGCCGCGCCACACGTGGCCGCCCGCCCGCCGCGCAGGGCCGCCGACGCCGCCGCCGCTTGTCTTCTTTTTGCCCGTGGGCCCAGAGCCCCCGCGCCGCGCGCTGCAGCAGCCGCCCGGGGCGTCGCGACGCCGCCGCCGCCGCCTCCGCCGTCGCCGATTTTTCCCGGAGCGCGCCCGCCAAGTCGTCGTGGGCGCAGCCCAGGCGCCGTCACTGCCCGCGGCGCGCGCCTCCGCCGGGAGGGGGGCCGGCGCGCCGCCGCCGCCGCCGCCTCCGAGTGCCGCCGGGGAGGGGGGACCCGCCTCCGCCTCCGCCGCCACCGCCGCCGCTGCCGACCTGCCCGCGGGGCCGCCTCGCGCGCGCTCGTTTCTTGCGGTGTCGCGCGTTGCGGCCTGGGTCGCGTCACCGCCGCGCGCTCCGCCTTCTCCGCCGCCGCGCCGCGTCGCGTCTTCCTCCTCAGGCGCGCTCGCCCCGCCGCCGCCGCCACCGCCGCCACCGCCGCCGCGCGCCGCCGCCGCCGCCGCCACCACCGCCGCTTTTTTCGCGCTGTCCCCTTCCCGCAGGGAGCGCCGACGACACGGCGAAACACATTTTTGTGGAGCGGGTGGCGGTGGCGGCGGAGGCGGCGGCGCGGGTTCCCCTCCAGCGGTTCTTAGCGGCTTAACGCTCCCCACCCCGCCGCCCGCCGCTGCTTTCATTATTATTTTTTTCCCCCGCGCGCAGGCGGCCGCTTTGCCCCCCCTCCCCGGGCCTCCTTCCCTGCGCTCTTTTTTCCCCTCTTTTCCTGAAAGGCAGACCGTGATAGGTTACATGATGGTCCCTCGCCCCGCCCCTTCAAGCAGTGGCGCGGCCGTCTCGCCCAATCGTGTTCCTTGATAGATCGGTTAGCGTACAGTTGTTACAACTCCCTCCTTGTCCGACACGCTGAGCCATATCCCTACCGCTGTTCGCACCTAGCGGGGAGGCAATGAATAATACGCGCGCGGGATAAATCCACGGAGGGAGGGGGGAGGGGCGGCGGGAGGGGAGGGCGGGCGCCACCGCCGCCATGCCTTCCGCGCCCGCCCCGCTCCCCTCCGCGCCCCTCCACGGTCTCCCCACCGCGCCGCCGCCGCCGCCACCGCCGCCGCCGCGCCGCCCAGACAAAGGCGACGCGCGGGGACGGGACGATCAATAGACACGCAATCTTACGTAACGCAGCGACACGCAGCCAGCCAGCCGGCACGGCACGCACGTACCTTGGCGGCGGGCGCGCGGCGGCGCGGGGGCCGCGGGCGGCGGTGACGGCCGCTGCGGTCCCGGCGGCGGCGGCCGCGGGCGCCGGCGGTCGGGAGCGGCGCGCCGCCCGCGCGGGCGAAGGCGGCGGTGGGCGATCGCCCGGGCCGCGGATCGATGCGCGCCTTGGCCGCGCGCTCCAGGCTGCGCGTGGCGGCGGCGGCGGCGGCGCTGGGCGGCGGGCGGCGCGAAAAAGTGGCGGCAGCGCGGCCCGCGCGCCACGCCGCCCGCCGAAAGGAAAAGCCCGCGGAAGGGCGGCGCGCGCCCCAGGGCGGCGGGTCGGGCCGGGGCGACGCGGGGCGGGCGCGGGCGCGGCCGCGGGCGCGCGCGACGCCGCCGCCACCGCCGCCACCGCCGCCGCCGCCGCGCGGCGCGGCGCCGCCCCCGCACGCAGTGCGCACGCCCCCGCGGCCCCCACCCGGCCGCCGCGCCGCCCCCGCCGCCGGCTCCGCCGCCACCGCCGCGCGGGGCTGCGTGCGGGCCGCGCGGGATAGAGGGGAGCCCTCCGCCTACACCGCCCCTCCGCCCCGCCCCGTCCCGCGCCGTCTTCGCGGCCGGGTAAATTTTTAACTGGTCCCTAGATGGCAGCAGACACCGCGGCGGCCGAGTGATAAGCGTCGCGACGCTCTCCCTGCCCCTCCCTCCCCTCCCCTCCCCACCACGCCGCCCCGCGCCGCGAGCGCACCTGCCGACGGAGACGGCGCGGCGCGGTGGGTGCGCGGGTGACAGCGCGCGGCGGCGGCGGCGCCGTCTTGTAGTACGCGCGCCCGCCGACGGAGGGCCTCGCTGCGCGGAAAAAAGCGCCGCGCGACCGGCGTCGCGGCGTCGGGGCGTCGGGGCGTCGCTGGCGTGCCCGACGGCCGCTGCGCCGCGCCGCCTAGGCCTTCGGGGCCGCAGGGCGCCGTCCGTGAGTGGTGTCGGCGGTGGTGTTGACGGTGGCTGCGGTGACGGGTGAAGGGTTGAATGGACGCGGGCGCGTGGTGGGTGCATATACTACATTGTTGCGGCTGCGCAATGCGCGTTCTGTTGGTGGTTGGCGCGCTCTGCTGGTGAAACTAGCACGTGTCGTCGGGGTTGGACATCCCGCCGATAAACTGCTGCTAGACTCTGTGATGTCGCTCGTCGTTTTAAGAAAATTTCTTTTGAGGTTCTCTTGGCTATTTCATTAATGTGTTTCAAGACACGATATTACATTTTTGTGTTATTTTTTCAGCGAATCTGGAATTAAATTCCAATTTTCATGCGTTGTCTCTATTTGGATGTAGTTCATAACGTGTTTATTCTCAGATTGCTTTTGTTTTGTAGACTAAGTATTATTATTATTAGTTGTGTTTTAATATTTTGAGAAACATGTTAGATCCAGCTAAGTATCATGAAGTTTATTTTAGATACACTCGTCCAGTGTGTCCCCGAAGATGCTGTTCACCTGTCATCTTGACGGAAGTATCTGTACGGAAATGATTTCTTGCAGATGAAATATTCCTCGTATTTTTAGAAAGGTCTGTAAAGGTGAGTTGTGTGTTAGTATTCATTGTCGAAGTCAAATCTATTTCGTATTCATTGTACACCATATTTTGCCAGAATCATTATTTCCCCAGTATGGAAGATTCATGAAGTAAAGTATACTTACTTTTGATGCATTGAATTGCCTTTTTGCGTTGTATTCTTCTGTCATGTTCACCAATGAATATCTTGGGATCGTTTATGAAAGAGCATGATTTTTTTTCATAGATTCATAGATGTAATAGAAGAAATAAAGTGGATATAAATAGGGAGAGACAGAACTGTCGTAATTATCATTATGTTTTATATACAGCTTTATTAAACATTTTCAATCATTTTAAAAAGCATCAAGACTAACATTTTATTAGTAGTAAATTAATTTCAATCCAAGTATTCGCTAGTTTAAATGCTTACCGTGAGTAGGTCAAGTGTAATGTTTGTTTTTATGAAAATTCTAGAAGAGTGAAAAAATTAAACAAATTCAAAAATGAATAAATATGTTACTACTAGCGACTAATGAGAGTGTTAGTCATTCAATTCAGTGTTGCAAATATTTTGGTACCTGTGCAATGATATTTGTGTTACATTACCCTCCATTCTCACAAATTCCTTTATTAGACATCTGCCAGTAGATTTTATGTAGAAGCTCACGTAGGAAAAGTTGAAAATTTTCTAATGCTTTATTTCCATTACAACATACTTATTGATTGAAGTCGCATGAAAAGGAAAAGGAAGTTTTTGGTTAATGTGTTGACAATTTTACCGACGAAAGATACAGCATTTTACTCCAAGAATATTAAATAGTTATATATTATTAAATAGTCATATTATTAAATAGTCACATAAATATTAAATTGTTGTTTTGGGCAATACAAAACTTAAAGGGGTTGTTGTGACATTTCTTTCATCATTAGCAGCTGTCTCTAGGGCTTAAGATGGAGCACGCCTCATATTTCATTACACCTTAATTTTTCTTCAATGGGTTCATTTTTTCCACATCTAAATTCACAAATGTCGTACACAAATAAACACAAATATAAATTTCCTGATTAGCGTCACAGACCATCGGAATTGAACACTAGGGCATTTATGCAAAGTTTAAAAAATTAAAATATAAGTAACTGCAAATAAAAAATTAAATAATAAAAAAATTACATCTCTCTGAAAACTTCGAAATCTTTATTAACATTTCATCATGATCATTACTTACAACATACTATACCATTACTTTTGGTATCCTAAGTATATCTTACACGAATTATTATGGTATACATAACGTAGGCCAAAGTTTTGAACCAACATTTTCAAATGAATTCTTTTCGAAAGTTCTTTTGTAAAACTACTTACAGAAAACGTATGCACTTTTATCACTTAATCAGTCTGTGATTAATGAATCAAAGGTAGAATATGAATGCTCTAATTATCCTAGCGCCAAGAACACCGGACCGAAATTCTATTATTGAATGCTCATGAGGAGTTATTTATTGGGGGTCCTTTTCACTACTCTATTGAACAATTATTTGTAGAAACAAACATTAACTGTCTGAAATACTATGAATTTTAATGAGATTGATTAAAATTTCTCATTTTACATTTCATATTAAAATATTTATGTTTAATATCTTAGAAATATTAACTTCATTATTATTCACATTATTATATATCAGTCATATTATTAATATTTTTCTGAATAATTATATTAAACTTCGCTAAATTTTTTCAATGGTTCCGATAAGCTATATTAAAACATCGTGTGCATTTTGCAATACTTTATCTTATGGCCTTAGAATTTTAAAACGTTTTAAAGAAAGTATATTGCCTATCGCTCTTTCGATTGAAGATTAACAAAGAAATAATTTAATTGAATATATTTTGAAGATACATATTTAATGTTGAATAAAGAATTAATATTTGTTAAAATTATAATTAAGTCTGAAATATTTAAAATTTTGAAGCATTTAAAATCATTATTTTCATTTGGTGGGTGCCTCTGAGTTGGAGTCTCTTTAGTTCATCTTAGTCCGGCTTTAGTCCGACACTGGAGAATAGGGTTCAGAAAATGTTAACAGCCAACAGGAAGCTACTTCTAGGAAGTGATTGGCAGGAAATAATTTTCAAGTCAATACTAGACAGACTAATATTAAAACAATACTATATTTAGGACATACATTGAATCTTTTACAAGACATGTAGAAAATAAAAACATGTAAAAAATAAATAACTATACATACTTATAGATATTACTTTATTTTGATGCCATTAATTTTCAAGGATTCAGCCCAATATTCTTGCGGCTCTATTCAGAAATATCCAACCGAAAACTCTGCAAACAACGCATACATTTATTAACGTTCATAAAAGAAAAATACTTATTAGAAGATAATGAGTTTATTCCATTTTTAATTAAATTCTTGATCTATTTAGATAATTATTAACTCTATTATTACGATAACTATTCGGATTTTAATATATGACAGTCTAATATTGGCCTTACAATTATTTCAAATAGATAAACTTGCTAGTTAATGATCACAATCGATATTATTAATCTCTAACAAACTTATTTTGCGACTTTCACAGTTTTGCTGAAGTGACGTGATGTAAATGATATTTCGAGGACAAAAATTAAAAGTGGACTTTAATTCAAAATTTCAAACCTGAGAGTAATCTCTCTCAGCGACAAAACAATCATTTTCTTTTTATCTTTTAAAAATCCTTCAGAGAAATGCAGTGTGAATTCAGAGAACGTTTTTTATTCAAAATATTGTGTGTTTAACTTGTTTTTTTATATTCGCAAATAGTAATGAATTTCTGATTAATATTAAATGAAAAATTGTCTCTTTTTATAAAACAACTTCGCAAATTTTTTATGAATCGCATACAATAGGCAAGTTAATGCCATTTATGGAAAACATAAAAAAGTAATTTCTTTATTATTTGAAATCAAACGAGAATTATTTTTCTTATAAGAATAGTAATTTAAGATAGTTTTTTACTTTCTCGGGCAAATACAATATAGTTGTTTCTTCATTTACTTTTTTCACAACGATTGTCGAATAGAGGAGAATTAAAATATTTTATTTAGACTCTACATACGTAAGTATATGCATTTTTTATTGTATATGAACTTTCCTATTGCACATATTCAAATTCAGAGAACTATGAAAAATATTAAGATACGGCAGTGGAAAATGGTTATTTATTTCAATTATATATAACGGAAAAGTTCGTGCCAACTCATTTTATTTACCTAGTGTTTGGTAAATATATGCAACTTTTCAAGTACACATGAATGTTTATTTTGACACTAAATTTTGTTTTCGCTCGTACTAAATAGACAATATACATTATTGCACTGGAATGATCCACCAGTGTATTAATTATTCCAAAGTTTAAAAAATAATTTCTTTGTCTACACATACCTATTTGTGACGTTGCACATAACGTCTATATAGAAATACATCTTTTATTTATAAATATTTATAAATACTAATGAAAGTGAATCAAAATAAATGATTTGTTACAAGTATAATTACTTGTTCTCAAAATGATGATTGCACTGATTTTTACCCCAAAAATTTATTCTATTAAACTACCAAGGCAGAACAACCAACGGCCTTCAAAAGCGTTGAAATATTTTGTTTCAATGAGTAACTATTTTGTTATTTGTTCCACAGCATTGCATTTAGATTCACACCACCAACGTTATTATATCCCAATGCAGTGAAACAATTTTGTTTGATCTTCATTCGGCGAAATTCTTAAACTTCACAATGTGCTAAAACATTATGTATTTGAATAAACTTAAATGACAAATGTAAAATACAAAAATTAGATGGAGCAATTTGAATAACGTGGAGCAAATAGCAATAACATTTCTAAAAGGACTCAACAGGCTCTCGCCATGGGTACAAAACAAAATTCGACGGGAAATATGCGAAGAGAAGCCCAACAACAAGCAAACTAAGCAAGCAAACCAAGCAAGCAAACTAGGGAAATAAGTCGACGAAAACGAGGAATTTATTTGTCGATAGTTCAGATTCAAAGTACTTGAAACAGAACTTGCTTCCATGACAGCAAAATAACTTTGTTTTACATTTACCGGAGAGAAGAGTTTACTCACCATAATCGGTCGTCGAGATGCGAATTCAATATTTGTTTTTCTTATTGTTTGTAAGATTTTTTCAGAATTGTAAATGTGTATTATTTTCGTAATACAATTAACAAAATTAAATAAATATATCTTACAAAAACAATTTTCTGTTAACCATATTTCTAGTATTTGGTAAATTATAGTAACAAGTTCGAATATCGCAATATTTATCTTATCAAAGAGGAATTCAGTTGGAGTGTCTAATTTAGTAAGATTCATGTAACGAGAGCTTTATAAGTGACGATTGGTCGTTATTGAATTTCTTGATACCCTCCTTTTAAATAGTAATAAATAAAATGACAGAGTAGATCACTCGTTTTCAGTTTTGAAAATTATATCATGCTTAAAACAAATATATCTAGCCTTGGTATAAGTGAGCACCTTAAATTTCCATATTTATTTGGAGGCCTTTAGAGGGCAGGAGTTGGAGCAGCGTCCTTGACGGGGAGCAGAAGACTGCGGTTTCGAATCCTGCACTATTTGATGTACGCATGCTATGTTTTCACCGTGTGATATACGCGTAATGCTCCTTAATTCTTAGACGAGTCTTATGAACGCGGAATGCGTACACCCTAAGTCAGCAAAAACGGGGAAACGTGCCATTTGCACGAGCTAGTTTCGTAATTGCGTGGCCAAACAATCTCCACACTCAATTTTTTCTTTGAAAAGCGTCCAACTTGACTTATGTGCTTTCCAGATCATTGGTAATAATACTTTCAATGGACTATCCCTGCTTCTTTTTTGAAGCAAAAATATCGCTTTACATTCGGAATTCAAAATATTCCACTTTCACATATTGACATTTTTTCCTAATTTTCTATAGTGAATTCAATTTCTTTATTTAATAAATGGTAAATAACTATAAAACCACAAATAAAAATTAAATTTAACGTGAAAATAAGTGAAAATATATTTATAAGAAAACATCAAGTCGGTTGAATATTTAAGGCCCCTCCCTAGAAATCTTCTGTTTACGCCACTAAAGGCACACTGATCTGCACTCATAATTTGGAATATACGCATAAATTTACAGAAAAGTAAGTAGTGACCCGTGATAATTTTTTAAAGAATTGTATTCCATAAACTCACTATTAATAATGTACAAGTAATATTTGTATTAGTAACCTATTAGTCCTTAAGGCAGCGGTCTACCTCAAAATGATGAAAACGGCGAAATTTCATGTTTTTCAATTTTTATTGGGTCATATGTTCTGTTTTACACTATTTTAAATGCTTCAAACCGTTTCTTGCTACGTTTCTTAGTTTTTGAGATAATAGTTTTTTCCAAGCAAGTGTCAATTATTCAAGCCCTTAATGAGTGAACTTCATTTTCCCGAAGTGGGAATTTTCAGCTCATTAATGCGTGACAAACATCATAAATCATAAACTATGAATGAATAATACAATTCTTTTTTCAGCATGTTTGGCATATATGGATTGCTGTAGTGAATTAACTAGAAATGATAGATAGATAAATTTATTCTGCAAATAGCAAAAACTGGTGGCAGAATTTCATAATAATAATAATAATAATAATAATAATAATAATAATAATAATACAATAATAACAATAATAATACATCACAAATTACAATAATACGATAATAATAATAATAATAATAATAATACAATACTAATAACAACAATAATAATACACAATATAACAAATAATGATTTGTAAGCAAAAATAAAAACACATGCGAACCACAGAAACAAAACTATTGCAACAATTATAGGTGCGTTATTGCTTATTGTGGTATCACACTTCACTTCACTAAGCCACTTGCCATGCTCGGTCCATTGCACGGAATCCAACATTACACTTAACTGTACTGCACTTAACTACAAGTACATTTATTATTCTAAATAGCAAATATAAACTAGATAGTACTGTTATTCTAAACTAAATTATATTCGATCTAAACTGTTTCTAAATATTTTTACAGTGCGAGGGAAGGTTTTAAAGACTATCGAGGGTAGGCTGTTCCAATCCTTTTATGAACGATTTAGAAAAGAGGATTTTGTGTTGACTGTCCTCTGTTTCTTTCGTTCGATTTTGAAAAGATGCTGCCATCGTACATTGGTTTCTCGGTTCTGCTCTGAATAGTTTATGTGTCACTAAGGGTTTTAGTTATATGAACCGATATCTCCAGAATACATTTATAAGCAATTATTGTTTTGCAAATCAAATCCTGACTTAAGATTTCCTTTACCATTCTAGTTCACTGACTAGAATATACTATTGTGATTAATAAAAAATATCAAAACATCAATTTGTTGTAGCGTTATGATGTTTGATGTAACAAAACTTACATTTTTGTCAATATTTATAAACAATTAGAGAAAATTTAAAGAAATATTTGATCTTTAAAAGCATAAAGAAATCAAATGCACTAAGGAAAACAAAATAGACACAAAATTCTTAATTTTTATTTTTCACGTAGACAGCTACATTTACTTGATCTTTTAATCTGTTTATAAATTGTTTGTATCAGGAAACTAATTATGTTGACTAAGGTATCGAAAGCTGCTCTTTTAATAAATAATATTGTTGGCAAAGACAACTAAAATTATTTCATTCTAAATGCCAACGACAAATCCTGGCTAATTCAATATTCTAAAACGTTTCAGAATAGCCAATTTTTACTGCTCCGCGACCCCATTTTCCACATATAAGACAGCAGCATTATTGCTACTGCAGGCCACTAGTTTGAAGAGAATATGGGGCCACTAGTTGGAAGATAACGCCTATAATTATTTCTTTCGGTATGCAACGACAAATCCCCGTTAAACAATTATTCTAAAACATTTCAGAACAGTCAATTTTTGCTACTCCGCGATCCCGTTTTTCCCACATTAGATAGAACCATTTTTGCGCCCGCAGAAAGTGAATTTGGGCCGGGCAGTTGGCACCGCGATGAGCGCTGCGGTGTTTTCCCTCATCTGCCTACAGAGCGCGCGAGGGGCGCCGCGGGGAACGCGCGAAGGTGCACCGCTGCTGCCGCCGCGGATTCATCGTCGCCCCTGTCCTCGTCCCTCCCCCGCCCCTCCACCGCCCGCTCCCCTCCCCACCCCGCCCCCGCCCCTGCCCGCCCTGCCCCGCCCCGACCCCGACCCCGCACCCTCCGCACGCCCCGCCCCTCCGCACCGCCCCCCCCGCCCCCGCCCCGCCCCACCCCGCCCCCCTCTCACCCCGCCCCTCCCAAACCCCGCCCCACCACGCCCCCTCCCACCCCGCCCTTCCCAACCCCCGTCCCACCCCGTCCCCGCGCCCGCCCCTCGCCCGTCCCCTGCCCCCCCTCCCCTCCCCTCCCCCCGTCCCTCCTCACCACTCCCCACGTCCCACTCCACCCCACCCGCCCGCCCAGTCTAGTCCCGCCCCCGCCCCGCTCACACCCCGTCCTCATCCCCGCTCACGCCTCCGCCCCACCCTCGTCCCCGCCCTCGTCCCCGCGCCGTCCCCGTCGCCGCCCCGCCGTCGCCACCGCCCTCCTTTATGGCCCCCTTCGCGTGCGCCAGCCCGCGTCCCTCGTAAAGCGGAGGCGCAGATAGCCATCTGTTGTCAGAGAAATAGTGGGGCTGTTTTCGACTCTGTACTACATGACAAATTGGCGAGCGGTGCGCTACGCTCCCGACGCGACGCTTGATTTTTGCAGGGGAGCGCCTTCTGCTGGTCTGGCCCGGCCTTGCCGCGGGTCCGGAGGTCGTCCTGCTGTAGGTGACCACCCTGCCTTGGCGGTCGGTGGGGAACGTGGAAGCGATTGTAGATATCTGGTTTGTTTGTGGTCCAACGCAAATCACCGATATTTGCTCGAGAGCCACAGTGGCCTTAGCGCGTTGCGCAAATCGCATGCGGTTTTAGTAGAATTTTTGTGTGGTTCGTACAAATTCTGAGGCTAAACTGAAAATTAAAGAGGTGGTTCTTCAACGCACTTGGTCAGAAAATGCTTTCTTTCGGGAGATATTATTACACCATGCAGTAAATGACAGAGCGCGATTTTAAAAAATTAAAATAAAAAAGAATCGGTCCAACACCCTAACGACTAAATTATTGTTGGAAAGTATATCTATCACATTATAATCTTCATTTATAATTATAATCGGTGGTAAATACGTAATGTAAACTTTAAAAAGAAAGAATTTTGGAACCCATCTCTTTAATTATATCATTTTGTGCAAGGAGTTATTTAGATTTTTGAACATGAAATTCCTTTAATTGAAATATTCATTGTGCAATTCTAACTAATCATTTAATGATTAGGTGCGAACGTATTTACCTTGCCACCTGCCAGATTTCAAGCACTAAACAGCTAAATTTGACAGTCGTAAATGTTCATTATAATAAAAATCTGGTATATAGTCTTAAATCTTTAATCAATTGAGATGTTTGGTTACAAATTAATGAATGTTCCTTTGCAAATAAATATAACGTTTACTATTCTGCTGTTTGTCTTTTATAAATACAATTTAAAAATTATTTTTTAATATTTTTAGAAAATAAATGCAGTTCATTCCAATCTCTTTCCCCATGGGCATGACTTTCTACGCTCTGGTAGCTGGTTACTGCAGAATAGTGTAGAGGGACAAAGTCAAACGGATAGGCAGCAATACCTAGTAGGAACACTTTGAAGTGATAATCTCAAATAGCTGGAAGTATTCAAGATCTTCAATACGATACATAATGCCACTAAATTTTAAAAAAATGTTGAAATATTACGCAATTGCTCTCAGTGTAGTGACCACAGTGCTGAAACGTTGAGGTGAGAAAGACACGTCTACCCCAGCGGTTGAAATGATGTTCTTTTGGCCCATATGGGAAATTCTTATTTGGGTTTCTGCTGCGATACGCCCAATATTTCCTTATGGAGATTAATGCACGGGAAAAGAGTTTGGTACCCGTGATGTCCCTCATTTAGATTTCGGCATTTCGCTGAATCGATGCGGCGACTTCCATCTTCAGTGTCGCAAACAGACTCAGATTTGAAGTACAATGTTATGTAGAAATGCCATTTTATGTCTATACTTCCCTATTATGTTTCTTCATTAAATAGCCAGTGCTATCTGTCTTTTTCCCACCACGTTACCCCATAGTCCAGAATCAAGTAGTGGGAGGAGCTGTATTCGCTATTATAACCAAAGAATATTCCATCAAAATACTCTGGAACACACTATTCCGACCTCCTATCTAGTTACAATCAAAGATTACTTTGCAAGCGGTATTAGCACGTAGGAGGAATGTTATTTACTATATACTTTATTATCAATTTGTTTAAAATATTTCTGTTAAAATTCCCATTTGTTTCCGCAGCAACTCTTTCGCTTTGGTTGTGCCACTCAAACAGTTTGCTTTCGAACTTCAACCATCATACTCTGGATGTTTTAAAGATATGGTTTCATTAACTGCAAGTTGGGTTTGTAAATTTGAACAGATGGTAGAATTTCTCATTATTAAAAATATTCATCAATATTAATGATGACATGAAGTATTTAAAAAAGTATATGCCTCTGGGATGGCTCATGGGCAGCGTACTATCTTCCCGTGCTGTGGTCCAGGGTTCGATTCCCGGTCGAGTCAAAAATTGAGTTGTCGCTTTCCTTTAAAATCGTTCCAGTTTCTGTAGTTGTGTGACGAAGAAAATCTCAAGCAGGCGGATCTTGCCAGTTACGGTTAAGAGAATACGTCATGTTCGCCCCATGTTGCTCTTATTCCCAAGCATGGGAATTTAACTAGGCCCACGTCTGAGGGACACCGGTAGCTGGCCGGCGGACTACAGACCCAATAACGCCAAATACATACACATAAAAAAGTTTGTTTTATTTTTATATTAAACAGTTATAGTATTTACAACAACTTTTAGAAAGGAAAAAATGCATTAAATACCGTGTTGTCTCTTCTAGCAATATCATATATTACTGTTAGTGGTTAGTGGAAATTCCTCTGACGCAAATCCTTGTACTCACCACTCAAAGAGTACGTTGAGAAGCCACATTCCAAGAAGAATAATTTACCCTACGTTAAATACCACAATACATGATTTTAGGAACAAAAAAGAAAAATAAGTTTGAACTTGTTCTTTGAATAAATACAATATATACTTAATTATAGTAAATAATAATTTTATAATATTCAGTAATTGTATTCAGTAAAATTTATGAACATATTATAACAAATCCAAAGTCAAATAGCCGTTTCTCTGTAGATGTGAGCTTCTCACATGTCTAGGGATCCGCCATTCATTCTTGAAAATTTCCTTTTTCATCTTGAGGTCCTAATACAGTATACAATCCAGATTCTGAAGTTATTTCAAATTTATCCTTTCAAATTTTGATTTTATTCCAAATTAATTGAGAGAATTTTAATGCACGTTTTTGTTTTCAAAATTCATTTCAATGTATTTTCTAACTTATGGTTTGCTTCCTTAGCAATACCATGTTCAATATTTCAAAAATTTTCAAAATTTAATTGTAAAATAGTTAATTGATTTTGTTACCAAATAACGCACACTTGTCAAGAGCAACAGGCTTTGACTTCAAAAGTAGTGCTTGGCTCAACTTCGCTTAATGGAAAACATTGAAACCAAGAAGACTACGTGAGGCCACTCTTCAAAGTTTGAGAACCGCTGGTTTAGAGCCTAAAAACTTGAAATATTTTTCACAAAAAGTTTAATATTGATATTTTGATGTTCTTTTTTGTAATACATAATTGTTTCAAGTTATTATTGCTAAAAGGCTAATTAAAGGAAGAGAGTTTCAATTATATGAGTGGAAAAAATTTTAGCTGATGTATTTTTGTGGCTGGAACTTAAGTATTATAATATCTTAATATCTTCATTTTTTAGATAAAGTTATTTTTCTTCTTAAAAGATAACATTTATGATGCATCGACAAACGGAGGGATTCTTTCTCTGCCATTCTCTGACTCTTTAGTGTATGCCTTTTTTAAAAATAAATTGCGACCAAGAAATATATTGTCTAAATATAAAAATACATATATTTTGTTTGTTGGTAAGTTTAAAGTTTTATTTTGTAACGCATTTTCAGTTTTCCCCATCGCCCTAATGCTGTGCTTGAGAAGGGATTTGAGATTGACTTTGCTCTTCCGTTGGCTGCTCCACTTCTGCTTTCCTCCCTTCTTCCCTTATCCCCTCCCCCTGCTGCGGGTCCGTCCCGGCGGTTCCCTTCGGGTGTCCCACTCACCTTTTTCACTAAAACAGATTTATGTCCGCTCAGGAGGCTGCCCTTGAGGACCAAGGGAGGGAGGTTTTTCCCATCCAAAGGGACAAAAGGATTCGTGCAAACATTGGTTTAAAACTAACCCCATTTTGAAACACACCCCCTTGAAACCCAACCGACCGGCTAATTCACTCAAGAACCGGGCGGGGTAGAAGTCGCTCTTGAGCAGTTATTTAGAATGGCCGCAGATGTGACATATGTAGGAATGGACATTTATTATTTGTAGAATGTACGGAACATTCAAAATCTTGTAAGGGTGCAGCAACAGGAATAATAACTGTCGAGAGGAGCCAGATATGTACACAGGTTTGTGTAGATGAGACCTACAGATTTCTTTTGGCTCCTAACATTGGATACACAGTTTACGTGTTGTTACAAATTTCATGGGAGCTATTTTGTTTTGCTTTGTGCACATGTTCTCTTACAGAATTGAATCTTTAAAGAAGGTTCTTGGTAACATTATTTAATACATTCAGTATTATGTATAATATTAAAAAAAATCGTTCTTTGAAAACAACATATAAAGTAGGGTATATTAGAAAAGGGTGTCATTAGAGAATTATGAATCAGTGATTTTAAGAATTAAATGTTAATTACGAGGTTTAAAGTAGTAGTCAATTAATCATCAGCTTTCCTTTCATTTAATAGTATTTTGGTAAAAGTATTTGTTTATATAATATAGTGGCTCCAAATATTTTATTTTTTTAGGTCTAAGATTTATCAGGTTACTGGGATTTATTGGAACTCTCTTCTTGTAGGGATGGAATTTCATTTTCAAAACATTATGTTTAGCTTCACAGATATTTTCTTAAATTTATTTTGTGCACTGTCTAAGACAACAGCCCTCTTAGTACCTAAAGCAGTTCTGGATGAAAAAGTGGTGTCTCTTTTTCATTCGTTTATGACTCATTAAATTTGAAATCACAATCATTTTTATATATCTCTGTCCAATTGAATTTTCTCACTTACTGCCTATTATCATACTGTTCTTTGTATTTTGCGTAAATTTGTGTCATTTGCCGCTGTTTACTAGCATTAAAAAAATAAATGATGATGTGAGGAAATTATCGCCAAATGCTAAGAACTAGAAGGTTCATCCAGACGAGTCGTATAACAAGCATATGAAATAGTCGCTGGAGTGACTGTACTTTCACTAATTATTTTCAACGTGTCTGCATTTAAAAAGTCAAATACATCATTCACGACTCTGCAATTTACATAGGCAATAAAGATTACAAATACGATAGAAATATGTTTTTGTTAAAGTAGGATCGCATGTGTTGGAAGTTAGATCCCTTTCCGTGCCTTTAATACATTAAATTACAATGTGCAGAATGCGTAGAATTATCTTGCAAATGTATAATTCATACATTAAGTAATTAAATTACAAATCGTATTCAGTGCATATATTTTCGAAGAAATGAATCATCTTGCGTCGTTTACGAGGTCAGAAAATGCAATTTTCTTTAAATGTAATGTTGTTTCCAATATCTACTCCTACCTCTTTCGTTAATTCTCAAAAACAATTCTTACTCATTTTAATTCGTAATATATATTTAAACAAGAAATATTTAAGTTTTAATAAAGCAATATTTACTTACATGTAATTTTATCACATTGATTGTTGCTTATAATTCAAAGAAATCTATTGAATTATTGGTTTATCTTATTCTCATTGGTTAACATCACGGTAGAATTATTGAGTGGGCGATTAATAAAAGTACTCAATAACTTGGTTCAGTTATTTGGTTCAATATCCTAATGCGGTGAACAAGCCCATGCTTTGAGGTATTCCCATCAAGTCTTTGCCACTGAAGCAGAATACTTGAAAGATAAAGGGAGCGAGTCCTACGTGGAGGTGTACGGGAAACCACCTGCCATCCTGCGTTGTAAGCCCCTCCACCACTCGTCGCCCCGAGCAGCGAGGCCGTGCCTCCAGAGGGCGTTGGCGTTGGCGGCGGCGGCGGCGGCGGCGTCAGTGGGGGCGGGGCGGGGCGGGGGCGCCAGGCCTCACCGCCATCGCTTGATACCATCGCCCGCCTCTCGATATCCGGTGTCGACGCCGCCTTTCATCTCGACCGCCGCCTGCCCCACCATCCCTCAACCCTCCCCGCCCGCCAACACCACCTCCCCCCTTCGGCACGTTGGACCACAACACGCCCAGGCTGGGTCAAAAATCTCCGAATCCAACACACATGTGGAAGTCCGGTTCGCAACGTTTAAACATTGTCGACATCACATATCTCTAGATTTTGTTGTTGATGACTATGCAGTTAATGCAACTTCATAAATGAAACATGCAGAAACCACAAAGGAGGGCTTTTAGTCTGCCCCTCCCTCTCCGAGCCGTGCATGCCGCCCGCCACCCACTGCCCGCCCTCATCTTCCTCAGGTAGAGCAGCGGGCTGCGCCGAGGACCGTCCTCCAAGGACCCAACACTCGAGTCGTTTCTTCCGAGTGCTTTGTGTGTCGGGAACGCCGAAGCACACACTCGGCGTCAGTTCCAGCGGCCGTGCAAACTTCCAGCTTAGCTCGGCAGATTGTTGGGGAAGAAAACGCTATATTTCGCGTAGCAGAACTGGTCGGAGGAGTTGAGAGAAAACACGGATTTGTTTCTGCAGATGTTATTCTTCAGAGAGAAACGGCGGACGTCGGCTGTGAAAATGTTGTTACATGGGATGATTTGTTGTTGGCTGTCTGACGCCGCAAACTGCTCAAGCAGAAGTTCGAAAACGCGGAAAAGTAATTTTTGATCAATTTTTAGGACAGTAAACATTAACGAGAGGCGAAACATCCATTTAATATCATTTTTATAAGATACTAAAGCATATTTTCTACTTTAAAGAATAATAACTTTTCATATGCCAAGTATGTGTTGTTACAGGTATTGACTTTTGACTAGTATAATGAATAAATACAAATTTTCGTTCATTCAATTTCTAGTTTACGAGAAGCAATAGATTACATTTCGGTTACTTTCGTTACAATTTTTTTCTACATTTTGCTTTTACTAAAGGGAGCATGTTTGTCCTTTATGTCAAGTAATTTTAGTTAAGAATGTAATTCCAATTTAAAAGTCTAGTATATAGTATAGTTCTTTTATATCAAGAAGTTATTCTTTACATATTTTTTCTTATGCATTACTAATCTTAAGAGTAATGATTTTTTGTCCACACAGCACCACTTTCCACAAAGCAGAAACATTTTAATCCAGCAAAAGTAAATGGATAATCGAGAATCAGGACAAAAATGTTTAGTGTGCAAAGCAGCACTCATAACTTTTTACCTAGATAATACGAGGTCTATCTTTGAAAGTTTTTGAAGACATTGAATCTCACGACGCCAGTAATTACAATAGGCCACTAAACTTTAGTAGTATAGATACATTTTTGCCTGCATTTTGAGAACATATCTTGACAACCCACGAGAAACATGCAACCGCGAACTTAGAAACTACACGGCCCTCTGAAAACTCTTTACTTCACAATTAGAAGTTCTCCGACTGTGAGGGAGTAGTGCGGAAGTGATCAGCATCAGTGATCAATAGCAGTTATACCATATTGGGATATGTCATTCTGTATTACAAAATGTAACATTCCTTCTATTTGTCGCCCACAATTTTAATATTTTGTAAAGTTTAAAGTCGTTGATGAGAAATCATTTCAAATCCACATAGCGTGAGAAACTATCTAGATAACCTCCTTATATCGTTCTGGAATAATTACATGCTTCTGAATCGTATTTGGTGCGTTGTAGTAAAAGTGTAAAATTGTTACATTAATTTGGACTTTTTTGGACACGTGACAAAATGATTGGGTTACAACGGAGATTTTTTATACAAATAAAATTTCTTAATAAAAACGTATTTGACAAATTATAACTTTAAATAAATTACGTACAAACATAAAATTAACATAATAAATACACAATAAAAGACAAGATATAATAAATTACAGTACAGACATAAAATGTATGTACTACACCCTTTCTTCACCTCGGAAAATAAATTTTACGAGAGTATGGAAATTTAACATTAATTTATGGGCAAAAAAAATTTCAAGTTCTTGGTAGAATAGATTGAGTATTGTAAAATATGGAAATCTGTATTAGCTTAACACTGAAAAACACAAAGCCGTAATGAAAACTACACTACGTCATGTTTTGCTATCAATGCGTTTTCGTAATTATTTGTCATACATGAGAGTCAACCGGGTCGGGCACGTTCACATTAAAAGTGCCTTCGGTTTGTTCTACAAACGAGGTCTACTCTTTGGCCTCGAATCATCCCAATAATAGTTATTTATGCTCACCGAATAGCTCGTTCTGTCCTGAATTCTGATTACATTTTCTTAAAACCTGAATAAATGCAATATTTTAAATAAAATAAATTGTTTTTCTTCATTTTCTCAACTGCAAAACAATTGTGATTCTAGTGAGTTATAAAATTCATCCCACGTCGCATTCAACAAACCTTGAGGAATTTGTTCTAGTACATGACAGTGTGCAGAGAGTTTTAAATTTGTTACAATTTCGATCTCAGAACGTAATCTAATGGTCACACCTGGAAGGGATGGGTGATTACTATTTTTTTAACAAATTGTGTATACACCTTTAATTAACAACTGCCGCTAAAGGTGTCTAAGTGAGGGTAGGTGGAAGTTCATGAGTGGTTCTAACCTACGTATCATTACACTTACATTTAAGTTCTTTCAATAATTCTTCTTTACTACCAATTTATTGAATATAAAACTTAATCTACACCAACTATTTTCTGCATTCCCCACTTCAAAATATTTACTGTACATGTAAAGTAAAAGACATATGTACACAATGTGTACAGACCGGGAGAGGTAGCTCAGGGCATCAACTGATGCCCCTGACTCTGACTGGGAGGTAATAGGTCCGAGTCACGACCGTGGCAGGATTTTCCACACTAGCTAGATAGCTAGGTCGAGTTCTGCCGCTGTATGGAGGGGAATTCTCACCATCCTGCGGGGAAAGATCACCACCACCTCCCGAGGGGAATAATGAACTACACTTTCGCGATGACCTTAGCCGTTGACGCACCCGAAATCACTAACAGGCAGTGAATCAATCATCCCATGTATATAGTATCCTTCACCCTGCCACCGAGTTAATTAAACATTATACAATTAATAATTATACATAGCTATTTACCACATTTTTCATTGTCTTCGTTTCGGGGAGTTCCGAGGAAAGATTTGCCGTAGAAATTGTAACCATCTGTGATCCATATGTTGTTCACGAACGAGAGTTACGTTTTGAGAACGTCCTGTGAATGGCTCACAGGAGAGTTAAAGAACGTGTTAAATGACAGACATAGAGGTTGCGCTAGGTCTATTACTAGGACTATGCCTAGGTACTCCAGTGGGGTGAAGTGGCATTGCCGCCGAAGCGAGCGTGCGTTGGCCGCATGGAGGCCTCGGCACCGCTCCGTGCGCAGCGTCCTCCCGTCCTCCCGTCCTCCCGTCCTCCCGTCCTCCCGTCCTCCCGTCCTCCCGTCCTCCCGTCCTCCCGTCTTCCCGTCCTCCCGCCGCGGGCGGCGCCGCCCCCAGCGCGCGGGGGCGGAGCCTGCGTCTCGGGCGGCGCAGCGCGGCGCGGCGGGCGGGAAAGAGGGGCGCAACTTTACTTCATTAATCTTGGCAGGATTGATAGAGCCTCGAGTGCGCCTTCTCTCCGCCGCACGCCCGTCCGCCCGATCCGCCTCCGCCGCCGGCGCCCACGCCTCTCAGCCGCCCCCGCCCCCGCCTCGGCTTCGTCTCTCTCTTATACCATCCCACCTCTCCCCGCCGCGACCGCCTCTCGCTCGCTTCAGCCAACCCCGCGCCCCCTTTTCGCTCCTGTCCCGTCCCCGACCAAACCCACCCGGCGCCCCGCCCCGCTTCGGTACGGCGTACACCCCGTCTCACGCTCACTCCACCCCTTTTGTCCCCGCACCGGCATCTCTCGTCCTCCCCTGCTCACTTCTCGTCCTACTCCCCCCTGTGCCGACACCGCGTCTTTCCCCGACCAGCCCCGCCTCCACCACCATCCCGTCTTTGCTCCGCCTCACTCACCCAATCTTACTTATCCCCGCCCTGCCCATCGTTTGCTCGTCCCATCGCACTCCTTGCCCGTCCCGCTTTTGTCTTGCCATTGTCGTTCCGCCACACCTCGGTTCCGCATTCACCCTTTCTCACTCTCGCCCAATGCCACTTACCCCAGTCTCGCCCGCCGCTGGCAACCTTGTGATCGCCATATCCTCGCTCTCGTCCCCGTCCTCGTTCCCGCCCTCGACCCGCCCTGATCCCCGCCCTCTTCCCTACTCTCCACCTCGCCCTCGACACCGCCCTCGTCCCTGCCCTCGACCCCGCACTCGTCGCCGCACTCGTCCACGCACTCATCCCCGCCCTCGACCCCGCCCCCGACCCCGTCCTCAACCCCGCCTCGACCCCGCCCTTGACCCGACCCTCGACCCCGCACTCGTCCGCGCAGTCGTCCCCGCCCTCGACTCCGTACTCGCCCCCATCCTCGTTTCGTCTCCGCGTTTTTCCCGTCTCACTCTCACCCGTCTCGCCTTTACCAACCTACCTCCCGTCTACCCGGTCCCACCTCTCACTCCACACCGCCCTGTTCCAATTCTCGATCCACCCCCGACCCCACCGCATCTTAAATCCGCTTCTTCCCGTTCCGCTTTGCCCCGCCCGCTCCGTACATACTCCCACCGCCGTCCCAGCTCATCCCGCACCCGCTTCTTTACTCCCCGGCAACCTCCTCAAGCTTCTCTCCCACATCCCCGCTCTCCTTGCAACCTCACTTCCTTCACCTTCGCTACTCCCGCCCTCCCACCAATCCACCCTCGTATCGCCTCAGCCTCTCCACCTCCCCGCTTCCCCCTAGCCGCCTGTGCCGTCTTAGCTGCTCAACCCTTCCTACCTCCCTTTTCAAAGCCCTTATCCCCTCCACCTTCCCAACCCTCGCCTGTCCTGATTTCCGCTGCCCTCCCCTCAACGCTCCGCCTTCAACCTCCGTCCCTCCCCCGCGCCCGACCGCTCGCGCCTTCCGCGGTGCCTTCCGAGAGCGCCGCTTTCTCGCTAATTTTTCCTGCCATTTAATCAAATTTAAGATGTAATTAATTTACAAGCGACGTCTTAGAAGCCCTTCACCGGCTGCTGCGGCGCGCGCCCCTCCGCCGCCCCCGCCCCCACCCCAGCCATCGCCCCTGCGCCGGCTGCGCCCAACAGCTCTCTGCGCGGAGGAAGGAAGGAAGGAAGGGTTGCTCGCCGCCCGTGCTGCCGCCTGCCGTAGGGCTCAGCCCTACGCCGAAGCGTCGTCCGCGCAAAGGCTCGTGTAAGAAGTGCTGCTCGATGCCCTGCAATATCTTCAGCTATGCTAGATCTGCTCTTATGTAAGATTTCGGGACAAACTGCGTGTGGGCGCCCGTTGCAGTGCCCCTCGTGCCACACCCCTTTCACTTCATTAGACTTCTGTACCATCTCTTCTACTTGTAACATTTCGGATACAATTACATGTTTACTTCGCATTTTTTAACGTTTCGTGAACAAATAACGAATACTGTACATCATAGGTTTTTTATAGGGATAGCAACGTATATGTTGATGACGAGAGAGAGACAGAGAGAATGTTGTGTAAGACAACGAATTGTAATAAAGTATTTAAAAGAATCTACATGATGTTATTTGAAGGTATTACAAACTATATGAAGTGAACCGAAACATTACAACGTAGAAAATTGGTGACAGTAGTGGAACGTAAAAATAGAAAATTGATGGCAGCGGCGGAACGTTACAGTAGAAAATTGGTGGAAGCGGAATTGGATCGAAATTAAACATCAGTGGAGTTACACACTTCCTTTTCTCTCTATCAGCAATGCGAGCAGAGCCTCCTCTCCCTGAGACTAGTCGGAAGCGTAGAGCTTGTCCCGGCTGGGACGGGCCCCGCCGGTGAGAGGTACCTGGATGGAAAACAAAACGCCAGCCAACATGCTGGTCGGCACCGGATCCAGCGGAGGAAGAACATCATCTCCACTGATAAAACATGCACTACATTTACGGGATTATTGACTCTAGCATTTGACGTGTCCAGAAACACTAAATAATCAAAGAATCCTCTGCTCTGCCCTCAGGGTGACTCAAGAGGTAACACCGTTTGCGTGCAGCGTTCACTTTTACCCCACACCCACATCCCAGTTATTTCTTTTCAGTTCTGACTTTCCGAGTAGGCATAGCCCGATTTCTTCCCGGTCAATGTTTGGGGAGGGGGAAGGGGGAAACAGTGTAGTTAAGTTTATGGGAATGAGTAACCTTTTTTCTCATCATCTGAGAAAAACCTCGAACACAGCAGAATAAGGCAGAAACATCCAAAATTCATTTTTTATTGCGAATAGAAGAAAATAATTTAATTTCTTTAATACTAAATTGAAGTATTTTCCATCTCAAAATTTTCTTTGTTATCAGTAGGTTCTCAAAAGGAAGCCTTGCGGTTCTCTAGAGGACTGAGACGCTATTTTAGGAAATCCGTGAAGGGTCTACCAGGTGCAATTTTGCGCTATTTGTTGCCTCTGGATGCCACGTCTCATACAGGAACTGAATGATCCTCTGTTTCACAGGGATGAGGTTCAGATGGTGGCAACCTCCCACGGGTTCTAGACAAATGTAATGAATTTATCTTAATATTGTTTTAATATGTTTGTGTTTTTATGGATTTTTATAATGCTTTTGACGAGATCTACACTGTACCTCATGTAGGTATATAAGTAATGTTCTGTTTATTTTATGTATTTTATATATTTATAGTTGTTGTTGTAACTTTTTAGTGTTGTATCTTAATGACTTTTAGGTTATGTTGACGTCTGAGAATATAGACCAATGATCTCCGAAACGTTATGATTAAGAAATTTAGTGTGATTTTATAAAGGACTTGAATGTAAAATGTGAAGGATATAAGAAAATATAGTCTATAATACATCGAAGCCTTAGTTTTGTACTAAATTGATGCATAAATAGACAACTTGTATACCATATAGAATGAAAAGAATGGAACTTAGTTTTTCTAATAGTTATTGCAGTCGCTTAGGCACTCTGCACAGTACAACACATTTTCAGGGACCAACAGCGTATATATCGAACATTCGGTCCCCTGTGTTTCCTGAAATCACCCGTACGTGCGTGCAGTCCGCCTGTAGAAGCACCTTCAATTCCTCTGCCATGAGAGCGGGGAGTTTCTTGCCTCTTCACAATGTAATATGTGTCAGAAATCATAATTTTAGAAGTAGTACGGTGAGTATTTTACACCATTAGAGGTGTATCGCATCCCAGTTTCTGTTTAAGCAGTCTTCTAGCCATCACCTTATTCACTCCTTCCTTCCATGTGCTTCTCGGAATTAGTCTTCTGTGTGATGCTGGTTGCCAATTCCAGAGCTTTAGAGCCCATCGTTCTTCACCCATTCTGCTTAAGTGACCATAACATTTAAGCTTATTAATTTCAGTGGTATCGATAACGTTTCTCACTTCTGCTTTTATTCTCTTTAATATATTTTTTTGCTTGAGTAAAGTATCGGAAATTATACGAAGTAACTACACAGAGTCATTGAGTCACGCAAATTCCTAAGCTGTACGAAGGGTTTCAATGTCCATCAGTTTACATATGCAATACAAATTTCCATATACAAATATTTAGTTAACATATTCCAAATTGATGTTCAAGATTCTAGTTAAGAAAGTGATTTAAACCAGATTTCAGAAAGTTAAGTTAAAGCAACCGATATATCTTATTAAAAATTTAGTAAAGTTATTTAAAAATAGTTAGTTTTTTTTATAGAAATGAAATATTTTTCACACTGCATTTGTAGAAAGTATGTATTCAAAAGTTGTGTAATTAATAATTAACTGCTCTTTAAAAGTGGAAATTGAAAGTATTTTGCACAGTGAATGAGAATAATGAGCTATTACTAAAATAACTCCCTACCATGGATTGACAATATCGGAGAGTAAAGAGAATGATATTCTCCACAATGTTCAGTTTGCTTCTAATGCTAATCTTTTGATATACGTACGTGCGTGGTCAAACAATGAGTTTGCTACAATTCCTGCGCACGAATGAAAATAAGTTTACCACAGATTTCATTAAAAAGTCCAAAAAATAAAGAAGCCATATTTAATTTTATTTTGAGTATTTTTTTTTTGGATTTTTTATGAAACTGTTACTGGTTCCCTGATTGTACCTCATAATTAACACCTGACAAATGGGGGTAGGATATAAACAGTAAATCTTGAAACTGTTGAATCCACATGATGAAGAGTGATTTCTTCCAGTGTGATGAGTTTGCAGAGGAATCAAGGTGACTACACTCGCATGAGACTTGTATTCTCCCCTTTTCCGCACTACCATTGTGAACATTATTTTCCTTCAGCCAAGCAGTAAGACGCGCGCCTGTAGAACATTCCTACCAGCGACTAAAGAGTGGTGTTTGTCACCAGCTTCGTACGGCAGGTCGGCGCGGCTAGTGTAACTCGAAACTTTGATTGAATTTAACTGCGACAAATAATAACATGTTTTTTTGTGTACCATCATTATAAACGATCCTTTTCGATACCCCGAATCGTGCATAATCCAGTATTTTATCGCACGCTACATGACGTCATCGCCATTATTAAACGCGACATGACGTCATCACACATTCAGCCAATAGTAGCGAGAGAATCGTGGGGAGGTAGAAGAAGACGGAACAGCCGACCACCGTTTTCTCGCACGGATGTCAACAATGCCATCTTGAATTTGATTTCCAGAGGGCGTTGGATGTCAAGCACCCGAGACGTCAGAAGAAAGTTGTTTCGCGAAATTAAGTTTGATTCTCTTGTAAATTTATAATGCTATTATACAAAAAAAAATAGCGTATGCAACTCGTTTATAATGTTGCTTTATTGCATTCGTACAAATTTGAAAACTCGTTCCTAACGTCGCTCGTTTTCAAAACATGTACTCATGCAATAAAGCTTAACATTATAAACTAATTGCATAAACTACTATTGTGTAATTCATTATTTTGCTGTAATCTATTGTTTTGTTGTATCCTCCAGTTTATTTACTCAAGCGATGCTTTGTTTGACAGTGAACATCTGTTTATATAGTTGACAAAGCAAGTAGTTTTTTCTCTAAATTTAAAATAAAAATACTTTCTTTTAAAAGTTTAATTACATTTCAAACAGTTTTTAATATTTAATTTTCTTAATTATTTGTATGCATTCAATGAGTTAAGAGTTATTTTACAATGGCATTTTAAGAGAATGCCATGCGTGTCATTTAAATGAATATAGAGGGTTAAAGTGAAGTGAAACATATTTGAAAAAATTGCAGAAACACTTGCAGAAAGTATTTATTTTGAGTTACAGAATAAAACTTAGAAAACTGTCTTGAAAAATTGACCACCTTTGTTTCGTAAGAAAGTCTGCGGGTTTGGAGACTTGAGAATTAGAAGATTTAATATGCATTAAATATCCTATGGAAACCACGATGTTTTGTACGAAATGAAAACCTTCAAACACTGACAAACGTGCAACAATTTGTGTTGTTGAACATCATAAAACGCAAATATTCTCTCAAAGAGACCGTTTATTGTAATCTTGGCGAGAAGAGATGTTTATGTGTGTTTCTTTCTCATTAAAAAATAAATAATTTCGAAGGAGTGTGAAACACTACGTAATCGTCCGAAGAAGATGTACCCTGATGTGTGTACCTTCATACCACAGGGACTGGAAAACAGCGCAACGTTATGCACGCAAATGCAGATATGTAAAGTGTGTTTTATTATTAAATTGTATGTATACTCAATCTCAAGCAAAACTTCTGAATTAGTATTTTTAAGTCGGCACAATTTATGCTCTTGATGATTCCTGTATCTACAACTTTATCGGTAAATGAACTATTAATGAAAATTGAGGTGTAATAAATTTTATTTTGGAAAGTAATTATCGGTTCCAACTGTCGAAGAATTGAATTTACTTAATACATAGAACACACGGTTTTACATAAAGATTATCTATAAAGAAATCAGTTCATTATTTGAATGCCATCATAGGTGAAAATATATTATTTTAGATAAGCACAAATTTTGTAAAATATACAAGTCCTGATGAAGATTTCAGTCAAAATCAAATCGATGGCAATAAATGAAAACATGAGTCATAACAAAGAGACGAGATGAGATGAGTTTTCTTTATCTAAAAATCGAAGAATCAGAACATAAATTTGTCTTTTTCAATTCGTAATTTATTGTTCATTTAACTCTTCATTGTATAATCATTCAAACTTGTCGAAGAAGAAACACACAGCCTGTTGTGTGTAAACAACGTGAGCACATTGCACCACGTAGAAAGTCATTTCACTTCTTTAAAACAAACACTTGCATGTCGTTTAAAAATGTACATATAACGTTTAATCAAATCTTGAAATTCCTTTGAAATCTGAATAAATAAATATTCCCTTTGATTCTAACTTGTGCAACTTTTCTCATACAATTTCTGAAACCTTCCTATCTGTAAGATTTTTACCCGTCATCCTTATTCCTAAGAATTGTTTCTTTGTGCTCTATTTCTCAAGATCTTCAGAATGGTACTATGTATGCAATATGCATTTTTCAAATCTTAAGACCTCCGATGTTTTTAACCCAAAGTGTCATGTTAGGTCTGTTATGGCGCACTGTTCGTACACTTTTGCCCCAATACTGTTTATAGCATTTGATTTCAAGGACATTTTTGAGATAAACTTGTAAAATGGTGTATCAAGGCGTGGTGCTAAACCACAGATTTTGACAAGTTGGGCATGGCCCATCATATCGTGTCTGTTCTTAAACTCAATAAGAGCTAGTCCACTACAGCCTGATATAATGTGCTGAATAGTCTCAGTGCATTGACTACAAGGTCGACAATCATCAGAGAGCACATATGGATATTTGATGATATATTTCAGATAATTCTTCGTTGCAATTTCTTGGTACTGAATTGTAACCATGAACCCTTCAGTTTCGAGTTATTGCCATACAATACTGTGCTATTTGTATGACATACAAGCGTCGACATTAGAATTGGCTATCTCAGCCGGATATCTTCTGTGGTTATACCGGATATCTATCTCTGCCTTCTGCTTCCATAGCTCCATCACTCGGTCGAAGGACGGTTTTGTTTGTATGTTGCTTTTGTATCACTCATTACCTTAATCCTTCTATAATATCTTGGTTCGATTGGAAACTGTGTGTGTGTGTGACTTCTGTGTAATCTGCCAGTGTAAATGAGAAACTATGTTCCAACACTCAGAGCAATGGTACAAGTACCGAGATGGAAGTATGTGGAACTATGTACATATATGTAATAGTTCAGGACTCAAATGGGTCTAAGGGATATTTAGATGTTATGTTTGGGGAACGCGAGGCATCTCTTCACTGAGAATTGTCCGTAGGAGAGCGAAGGTACCGCGTGAGTGCCTGGTAGGCTGGGATGGAGGGTGCAAAACCGAATAGCTACCTCAGAATCTAAACAATAGGAAACAAATTATATTGAGAAAGTCAGTGACATACTGAAGCAACATTAGTTTATTTTTGGCATAATCTTTTGCCCCTTGTTTGTATTCCAGAGTTCTATCAATGCATGACGGGATAAGTAGGGGAAAGCAGGGAATGTATTGTGATATGCTTGTCGTTCTCGTTTTCTGGTGTTTTTTAGGAGATCCTCATCAGAGTTTTATTCGTTATTACTTCTCCAGATATATGTAATTATAATGATTTTGCACGTCCATAACGCCCAGAAACCTAATATGCTGAATCTCGAATTTAGTACAACTGAAATGAGGGAAGGAGAACACAACGTCCAAAGTTTTCGTACAACTCATTTCCTCACTATTTCCCCATTAACTGTGCTGCCATATTTTCTACTGGCACATCTCTCCTTTTATGTGACCTCGATATCACTATTCACCTACAAGAATCTATGTGCAAACAGGCATGCAGAAAAAAATGTAGAGACGAATAATAAACAGGACAAAGAGATTGTGGCTAACGTATTAAACGTCGATACGTACGTCGATAAGTAGCTAATAA
This sequence comes from Teleogryllus occipitalis, assembly GCA_011170035.1. Lineage (NCBI taxonomy): Eukaryota > Metazoa > Arthropoda > Insecta > Orthoptera > Gryllidae > Teleogryllus > Teleogryllus occipitalis. The sequence goes on along the minus strand of BLKR01003190.1, from coordinate 9,279 downwards.
TACGCTCGGATGAAGTTTCTGAACAGAGGCGTTAGCCGAGGTTTTTAAATAATGGAGTTTGCTATTTATGTTATTGGCCGTGTATTGTTTAATACTTATCGTAATATCATCTTATTTTTAAAAATCATAAAAATCGAAATACTTTTGTTTTGAATACGATAATTCATCCATCATTTTTAGTTTAAATTATTTTGTTTCTGATGTTCTTAATGGAAGGCAGATGTTTGTTGATTGAGCCTTTAGGCGCCTATAAATAGCAACTAAAAATGTAGGTCGTTAAAAGCAGACAAAAGAATGGCTTCGAAAAGATGTAAACTTTTGTAATTTATGGAACATAACATTGTACATATAACTAAATAACAAAAACAGTACAATGTTCTGCACGTATCCCGTCTTTATTCCTTATTCCTATCGTTACATTCGAATTCCTAATCAAACGAAGTCACATAGTCGAAAGCAAGAAATCATGTAGTTAGGCATTACTCCAGCATATGTATCCCATCCTCACCAACTCTTTTTGGTTCTCCCCTTTTTTGTTTATCTCTTTATATGGCTTTACCCAAAATGCACACACACGAATGTGAGGTACTGCTGTGAGGTGATGAATGCAAAATTAGGTGGACAAGGAAACGAGAGGACATTGTAGGTGGATAGAAGGAAAATGTTGGCTCCTGAAAGTAATTTATCTTGTTTATAAGGCAATGTGTGAATGATTATTCGTTAGACTCGTATTATTTGCCATTGAATCACGTACATGATATATCTGCAGAATCTCGTCCTATATCATTTTAAAAATTATTAATGAAATGTTGTTTTACTTTCACTTTGATGATATAATATTTGTGTGTTAGGTGATGCAATGCCTATGCTCCTCTTCGATGATTTCGATGATCACCCACACATTTTCGCTCAACGGCTATTGCGTATCTCCTATCACCTAATGCCTAATGCTCACCTATCGCCTATCACCTATCGACTATCACTTATCGTCTCTCGCCCATCGCAGATCACCCATTGCCCACTGCTCATCGCCCATCGTCCATCTCCAATCGCCCATCGCCCACCGCCCATCACCCATTGGCCACTGCTCATCGCCCATCGTCCATTATTCATCAGCTATCACCCATCACCCATCGCCCATTGCTCATCGCTCATCGCTCATCGCTCATCGCTCATCGCTCATCGCGCATCGCTCATCGCTCATCGCTCATCGCTCATCGCTCATCGCTCATCGCGCATCGCTCATCGCTCATCGCGCATCGCGCATCGCTCATCGCTCATCGCTCATCGCTCATCGCTCATCGCTCATCGCGCATCGCGCATCGCTCATCGCTCATCGCTCATCGCTCATCGCTCATCGCTCATCGCTCATCGCTCATCGCGCATCGCTCATCGCTCATCGCGCCCTCCGCCCCGCGCCCTTCGCCCCGCGCCCTCGGGTGATTGCTGTTTGCCGTGCACTCGGCCGCCGCCCGGGGCTCTGTAAACTCGCCCTTTCGCCCGTGGGCGCCCGCCGCCGCCCTCTGCCCGCCGCTTGCCGCCCGCCACCGCGCGCGCCGCCCGGCCCCATGGAAATGAGCGGGGCCTTAATATGCGCCCCGTAATTGTGACGGGGCGTCTTATTGCGCCGCGGCAAACAGGGCGAAGGGCGGAGGACGGAGGGCAAAGGGCGGAGGGCGGGGGCGGGGACTGGCGAGGACCGAGGATGGGGGAAGGGGGATCGGCAATAAATGACAGCACAAGACGCTGGACAAACAGCACCCGCCACGCGCGCCGAGCCACGCTACACATCGCCTGATCGATCTCACGGCGAGATCGACGCGCACGTGGTTGAATTCAGCCACTGTCTAAAGGAGAGTTCTAGCGAACGGGAGCTGCTTTCCGTGGTTCCTCCCATCAATGCCACGTGAATGCCGGAGCAGTATCTTATCAATTAGACTAGAGACCGCGCGAGATCTTATCTTCCTTCTTGCTGACCGCTTCTCTCCTCTTACACACACACACACACACACACACACACATACACACACACACATACACATACACACACACATACACTTACTCCTACATCCACTATACTGCACTACATGTCAAATCATTCAGTCTGACCCGGCTAGGACGATGCCCCACTAGGGGAGATACCAGTTGGGGAAATGCGTCGTCTGCGGCGGATCTCACTTGTGAGCGGGAAAGGAACATCACCCCTCCCGGAAAATAACAAACACTATTAATATGGAACTCAGGACCATAGTAGTTGAAGCACCGGGATATACACGTAAATGCTCTTTGACTCACTTTCTGGATGCGTGTCTGTAGTATTACGCATTTCCGAAGAAAAGATGTTCTACGATGATGAACAAATTTGGGATCTGATAGGCGTTCAGTATTTCACTAAAATCGGTTTAAAAAGTCCACAATTGACAAGAAATGACTAAAATCTACAGAAATATGTATTTAATAACTTATAAATTGATGGTTCATGCTCACTTTATTTATAAGTGCCATACTGATTTCTGATCGTGAACCGAAGGGGAGGCTTACCCTTTTATTTATGTTCCCTTTTACTGGCAGATGAAGTCAGCGGAACTGCGTCTCCAGCTTCTCCGGATGAAAGATGGAAGACTGATTACGACCAATGCGGACGACCACTACGGCGCATCTGCGGACGTATAAACTCTGCAACACAGCCGTATTGCACAGTTGACGTGCGCGTTTTCGAAGATATTGCACTGTATTATAGGCTTTGGCGACGGTGAACACAAGCGATCGGCGAAATGTGTAATCTCTTAGAGTTCGAAAGAGGGTAAATCGTTGGCGCGGTTGGCGGGAGCATCTGTAACGAAAACAGCTCAATGGTTTCACAAGCTACAGAATCCATGGTGATGACATCATACACAAAATGTGGTAAAACATCATCGGCGACGAAGAACGGGCGAAAGCAGAAGTTAACTGACAGAGACCGACAAACATTAAAAAAGCTTTTAACCAGAAAACGTAAATTTTCTGAGGCAAAAGTGACTGCAGAACTCATCACTCACTTGAGTAATACTGTTTCTACAAAAACAGTACAGCAAGAGCTTAACAGAATTAAGATTCATGGAAGGGCTACTATTGCAAAATCCTTCATAACGGACGCCAACGCAAAACTACGAAAGAAGTGGTGCCACGAAAATAAAACATGAACACATGATGACTGGAAGAATGTGGCAAGGTCCGATGAATCATTGTTTACATTGTTTCTGACAAACGGCCGGGATTATGTATGAACAACCTCAAAAAAAGTCTACGATCTAGCATGCCTGCTTCCTACAGTCCAGCGTGGAGAATATTCCGTTATGATTAGGGCGGCAAAATCGTAGTATTCAGCTGGTCCTATCATTACCCTCACGTGCCGGTTTTCTGCAAATGAATATCTAGCATGCTGTTGCCAAACGCCATATTCCAAGATAATTACGTGCCCATATATCAAGCAAAAGAGGTTCAGACGTTGATTGCGGAGCTTCAGAAAATCGTCAAACATCTTCCCTGGCCAGCACATTCGTCAGACCTCAACATAATGGAACCGTTATTTGGCGCTTTAGAACAGAGTGAGGAGCAGATTTGCAGCTCTAACATGGTTGAAGCAATTGGCAGATGTTTTGGTGCAAGAATGGGAGAACATTACGTTGGAAATTATTCAGACACTCAACAAATTTATTCCATGGTGAATTGGAGCTGCTTTAAAAGAAAATGGGAGCCCGATATCTTAGTAGTAAATAAATATTTTGTACGTCACGTATTCATATTATTTTGTTCAACTCTTGTAAATAGGTTTTGGCTTCTTTGCGATCGCGCGTTTCCTGGTGCTTTCGTATCATTCCTCTTACATTTGACAGTTAACTATTTAGAAATGATACAGATTAGTGTCATATACTCTCGTATTTAGCGTCAATTACTGTGGTCATGAATCTCACTCGGCAACCACAATGGTCATAAAAGTGCAGAAAATAATATTATATTGACGTGGCGATCCTCTCCTGCTAGCACGTGAGATCCTGCGCTGATCTACACGTCGGCTTGAAGTGACCCGCTCCAGCATTCGACTGGAATTCATCAGAGAACCACGAGAAACTACTGATCAGAGCAGCCGGCCGCTAGACTTTCTTTACAGTGGTTGAATTCGACCTACCTATGTAGTTAGAGACGAAAATCCGCCACTGTATTTACCCTCGAGGTAAGAGACCCTGTTGCTCCATCTCAAAGATAAGCTCCACGGCTCCGCCGCCCGCCGCCCGCCGCCCGCCGCCCGCCGCCCGCCGCCCGCCGCCCGCCGCCCGCCGCCCGCGCAGCCCCCTGCGCTGTGATACTCTTGTGCGGCAAGAGGTAGTCCGCTCTTGAAAGGATTGAATGACAACGACATGGTTCCATGGGTTGTTCTCGGGCAGTGGCTATTTTTTGCGGATACACATACTTCTTGTAAAAGCAATGTTTGTCATATCGCTACCTGCTGCAAGGAAAGCACACTGGGAACATGGCCCTTCTAGTATTCCTGCAAATATGTCGTCATATTTCTTTATCAACGAAATCGATATGATATCTGTGCACAATAATGTTCAAAGATAAACTTTGGTTAACTTCACTGTTTGTCTTAGTTGTTTTAATTTGTGCTGTATAATTATAAATATATTGCCACAACACAACATTTATTTACATAATACATTACATTACAACACAATAATTAATATGTTACATTACAATAATCGTATATATCCTTAACTCAACATCTAAGTAGAAAACAAAATATGTAAACAGGTCATCTCAAAACATAATGTAGAGATAAATTCATATGCTTGTAAGAATTGGGAGAACCGAAACAAATAGTTTCATAGTACAATAATTCAGTCAGCTTCAACATTGTTGTAAAATCTTAAATAAAACAGTAGGTATAAAACGATAAAAATGAAGATTTCTTGAAATGTGTGAAATGGGCTGTCCACAAATAATACAACTGTGTTTTTATGTGTGTAAACTCTTTTTATTGTAAATTATTCAACTGTATGGAGAATTTATGTGATAATTTATAAGATTTAAGAATGGATGTTTATCTTCAAATCTTGTTGTTTGTAAGTCTACAATGTCGAGTTAAAATACTTATAAGATAACAATTCTGCAGTCCGAGAAATGCTATGTAAATGAAGTGCGTTGTAAACATGATGGATAATAATGTATCACCTTTCCTGATAATAATTTAGGAAATATTATATTTTTTGCTGAAACATGCCTCGTTCATAATTTTCTCTTACTCATCGCATTATTTTCCACCGCATCAAGAGAGAAAGAAAGTGAGAGAAAGTTTTGTCTTCGTCGTAACGTACACTGTCCACAAAACCAATAATGTTATCAAAAATTGAATTCTTCAAACAATTATCTTTTGTTTATGAGACAGATGCAATAATATAAACTTATTAACAAATTCATTTCCAACTCAGAAGAAAATTCAATTAAAATATAAATCGTTTGCTTAGAAATTAAATTAAATTTTTACATTTCAGAATGTGGCACCTTCAGAATTGGGCTTATATAACGTAGTTTCAACATGGTATTCCAAATTTACGCTAAATTTTAATTTTTAAAATATGTTTAAATAGAAACGTTAGTTACGTTTTCAAGTACTTTTCATGCAACAATGAATAGAGTTTGGCCAAGGTTTCGAAATGTTACATTGTCTAAGATTGTAAGAGATACTGTTTGCACCAGAGGCTCAATTACGAAGTATGCAATATCGTTTCGACACTCTCTTCGCGGCACTTTCTATCACTTAACATAAAGATCTGATTTACATGCAGGAGATGGTATTAGAAGATCATTTACCCTTCACAGGCGCAGGTCATGCTACTTTCGCTTAAAATATATTGCCACTATAGCACACCCAACGACTTCACAACCTGGCCTATGTGACGGCAACGAAGGCAATCAGATAAAGAGTGAGTCCTCTATCGTGGCAATCGGAAACTTCTTTCAGAGTTTTCCATTTACCGAGAGTTATTGATGGTACTTACATTTCATGATCAACGTATCTCAAGATCCTTGGATATTTATCCCCATCGTATTAGGATGGTGACTGTGTTGAAAGTGTATTCAATTATACTGCGAAGTAAATTCATCTCTACGTGTTCAATATTTTCGTGTTACTTGGGTTTAAAGTAGCTGCATACATATCTCAACGTTTAGTAATTTAAATGTCTTGAGTCTTGTACATCAGGGTGTTCTTGGCCTGACTCGCAGCATTACCATGCGACGTAGAATTTTCGCTTCCTTTATTGCAATTAGGTGTCTTGTAAGCTCTCAGACAAGGTGCGGACGTATCTGCATCTGGAACCGCAATGCAGCAGCTGTTTCGTGTCCGTTAGTTTTCCGAGTCGGCAGAGGTGGACACAGCCGCATCCCTTCTCCCCACTTCAAAACACCAGTCCCCGCTCCGCCTAGATCACCCGCGCAGCCGTCCTCACGCGCACTCTTCTCCTGCCTACTTGCCCACCCGCTCGCTCACCAACCTAATCGCTCACTCACCCGACCGCTCACCCGCCCAATCGCTCACTCACCCGACTGCTCGCCTGCCCAATCGGTTACCCTCTCGATCACTGAACCACCTGATCTCTCGCCCGCCTAATCACTCACCCGCCTAATCGGTCATCCGCCCGATCGTTCACCCGCCCGATTGTTCACCCGCCCGATCGTTCACCCGCCCGATCGTTCACCCGCCCGATCGTTCACCCGCCCGATCGCTCACCCGCCTGATCGCTCACCCACCTAATCGCTCACCCACCCAATCGGTCACCCGCCCTATCGCTCACCCGCCCGCTCACTCACCCACACACCCACTCACCCGTTTAATCGTTCACCCACCTGATCGCTTCCCCCACCCCCTCGTTCATTCACCTCAGAGCCCATCCGCCCAGTCACTCACCCACTCGCCCGATTGCCCATCCGCCCAATCACTCACTAGTTCGATCACTCACTTGCTCGATCACTCATCCGATCACTCACTGATCCGATCACCCACCTGCTCCATCCTCACACACCCGGTCGCCCACCCGTCTGATCGCACACCCGCCTGAACTCCCTCCCCCGCCCGCTCAACCACTCACCCGATTGCCTATCCGTTCGATCACCCTCCCACCCGATTGCCCAACCGCGGGATCGTCCACCCGCACGATCGCCCACCCGCCTGCTCGCTCACCCGCCTGATTATCCATCCATCCGCTCAATCGATTGCCCACCCGCCCTATGATGTGACCTTCCCCCATCGTTCGCCCGATCACTTGCTCACCAAACCGCCCACTGGTTTGTTCATCAGCTGGCACTCGCTGCCCACTGCCCGCGGTCCGCCAACCCATTTGCCGGCGCACCGCGCGCCCTCTTAACTCGCCCGCTGCCCGTCACCCACCCGTTGCGCGTCTCCCATCGCCGCCGCAGTCAGCAGAGCCCGTGGCCCGTGGCCCGGCACGGCGAGGCACGGCGCGGCGCGGCGCGAAGCGATTCCTATCTGGGTGACGGATGGCGGCCCGCGAGGGCGTGCCCACTAATAGCGTCGCCACGGCGCCCATTACTATATTGGGAGGGCCCGCCCCGCCTGCGCCCCGCCCCCCTCGTCTTGCCTTTCGACCCTACTTCGCTTCGCCGCTCCATTGCTCCCTCTCGACGCCTCATCGAAGTTGGCTTCCCCCTCGATCGCTGCTTCGGCTCCGTCCGTTATTGTGACTGCATTGCGCCCCTTCCTCTATTTCTCGATGTCATCCTGATGCTGACAGTAGTAGCCTCGAGGTGCGAGCCTTCTCGCAATAATCACGACTGGTTATTTCACATTTTCAGGCCCAAGGGTTTTTTTAATTTATGATTTCGTTCTCTATTCATGCTGTACTTACCTTTTATTTTTTCCGTTCGTGTCTGGCATATTCGAGTTCCTTCATTATACACTTCTGCGCATTATTTTGTGGGAAATCCAAAATGTATATGAATATGTGCTTCAAATGATGCAATAAGTCATACATAAATAACTCTGTCTCTCTGTACTGGCACAATAGCGTCTGATGGGCCAAGGCCTACCAACGTAAATAAGTACTACTTCCAATTTATAACACTAGAACACGATGGTTCGTCTGCGACATATTTATGTTATGATATTGACTTCCTGTGCGCCGTTCCTTTCTCTTTCTTCTTTATTATATTTCACAAATTTGTTTCTAACCCTTTCCAGTAAAAATACCTTAATAAATAATGTATTTGATATTTTCTTAGTCATACTGCATTTCTATAATCAATATCGGCCGTTGAACTGCCAAAAGGGATTTTGGAGCGTATGAGGTCTATCATATCGCATCGTATCGTAACGTGTAAATTCAATTCTAGAAATTGACCGCCTGTCAGAGCGTCTGATTATATTAGTAGCTATCCACAAAACTTGTGGATGTTTTATAGTATATGAATAAAAATCCAGTTTATTATGCGTATCCCTTACACAATATTTTAATGACCACTACTTGCCTTAGTTTCACAGTTGGCTGTAAGGCCACTCAGAGACACTTCCATGGACGAGTTCCAGTCATGTCTCACAAACAAATCTAAACAATTGAAAAATAAATTCTCAGGTAGGGTATTAACAAACACTTACGTATTACTTAAAACGTTACATTCGTCTTCTGGATATCTTAAATTACTTACTAGCTTAATTGATACGTAATTTCATACTTTCAGAAATAGGTGGTAGATAACTTTATTAAAATACGAGTTTCGTATGTTTTTCATTTTAGTTTGTAGTTTCATTGTAGTTTGTATAATTTGAGTATTTAGTAGACTATTTATATAACTGTTTTTTTAATTTTTTTTTCAAAATATTTCATTATTTCAGTTATAGATTTGTAAATTGAACTGTCTGCGAAAGTTCAATTTTCGTGTTCGTGATAAAACGGTCGGACAGACCACAAGGAAGATGTCCTGTCACTATACTTCGATTTAAATAGAGTGACTTCCAACGTACTATCAGCTGGGAAGCGGTTACCCAACCGGGAACTTCTTTACGACTTAATTTTTGATATTGAAGCTCCCGATTGGATAACCGCGTCTCAGCTGATAGTACGTCAGTAGTCACTCTATTTAAATCGAAGAATAAGTGCCTGCCCTTGGGCGTCACGCTCGCAGGGGGCGTGGCACATGACGTGGCGGCGGGGGCGGCGGAGGCTGCGAGACGGCGGGGGCGGTGGAGTGGAGGGCAGCGGGGCGGCAGGGACGGCGGGGACGGCG